>PVKA01021062.1:0-39271 GCA_004027165.1 Ctenomys sociabilis | reverse complement strand
AAATGTTCCTGCGAAATTACTTAACTTCTATAGATGGTGGGTTGTGAAAACATTGGGTAGCTAGAATATGTATTGGGGTTTTTTTGTTTTGTTTTTTTTTTTTTGTTTTGTCTTTTTGAGACAGAGTCTCACTATGCAGTTCAGGCTGGCCTTAAGCTCACTTTGTAGCTCAGGCTGGTCTCGAACTCACAACAATCCTGCCTCAGCCTCCCGAGTGCTGGGATTACAGGCATGCACCACCATGCCCGGTTTGTGTTGGGTTTTTTGATGAGAGAAACAGTATCAGTGTTGAACCACTAAGATTTCAAAACACAAAAACCTAAAACTGTTGTGTGCCTGGAATACTGACCTGTGGAATCATGGCTCCTTGTGAAGACATCTTCTAAGATGCTGCTACTTCTTATTTAATTGAGCAGATCCACAGTATGGATTATATGAAGAGGTCAGAAGTGAATAGGCAGAAAGCAACTCACTTAGAGTCATTCCTTCTTGTCAGGGTCTAGCTACCATTGGATCAAAGTCAGTGAGTTTGGAAATGATTCCTTTTCAGCTATTCATCCCAGACTTCCCAGTTGTAGTTTTCATTGCTAGTTCTATTTAACCAAATAGCCACTGATTTTCCATTGTGTATTTCACCAATTTAAGAACTTGGGTTGGGCTAAGTACAGTGTCATGTGCTAGTTGTCCCACATTCTTGTGAGGCTGAGGCGGGAGTTTGAGGACAGCCCACTTTCTCAAAAAAAGAGCAACAAGGGGCCGGGGAGATGTCTCGTGGAATAAGCACTTCCCTGGCACAAGGGCCTGAGTTCAATCCCCAGTTCCACCAAAAAAAAAAAAAAAACAGCTACTTGCCTTGATTCTAAGCTGGCTTAGTGAAATCCAATAACCTTTAGAACCTATCATATTTAAAACTTCCAGAGCCTCTTGGATCTTAGTTGCAATTACTACCTTTATAACAATAATTCTATCAGTAACTTACTTTATTATAGTAGTTATGCTAACATTCTGCCATTTGCTGGTGAGTCCTTTGATACTATCTACCTTGACTGTAGGGCCAGGCCATTCAGACTGTCTCTCATGTAGCCTAAACCTATAAAGGGTTTACACCTTTTACCTTTGCTTTTTCATAACTTTTCCTGAAGTCTCCTGTTTCTTGGTAGTTTTGTATCTTGTCCTTTTTTCTTTTCTCTGATGAGAAGTTCACAAGTACTTTATAAATATGGCTTCCTGGTTCTGAGGATAGTTAATGGAAGGTAACATTTCCTACCTGGGCATGCTGACATTAATTTTGGAGTCATCCTATAGGTAAAGGGCACATGGGTGTGTCTAGGATACCAGGAATAAAATAAAAATAAAAAAGTAACCTTTTAACTCGAGGACACTGATGGGGGTTCAGGGTATGCATAAGACCAAAACAGAGTGGTGAAGACGTCAGGGTAGGGAGGAGAGAGGAAGTCCAAACAGGGGTATTCTAGGACTTCCTATAGGGAGCTACTTCCAGATGTGGAAGTCTTACATGATGTAGATGTTACCTTCAGTTTCAGTTAAGCTTTCTCTTGTACTCCTTCCTTGTGTCTAAGATCTTAGTTCCTCTGTCTCTGCAATTGCTGCCTATTTCAGGCCTGCCTTTTCTGCAGGGCCTTCCAGTAGGGCTGTGCTCTGAGACCATCTTCCCCATAGCTCACACCACCCTTACCCTCCCACATGGCAGGCTGCTTTGTGCCTGCAGTGTGGAGGTGACCCTATGACCCCTGCATGCTAGATGTGTGCTCTGCTGTGATGCTCCAATCCTTCTTTCCATATGATAAAGGATACATTTTCTTTATTCAGTGGAGTAATCAGTGACGTACAGGTCCTTTTTCACAAATGCTTATTTATAATTGGGTACTATGCTACTAATTAGAAATAAGCTTCAGAAACACAGTGAAATTCTTTGTGATATAGAACTATTATTCTCAAAAATCCACCATTCTTTGACCTAATAAAATTTTTTCTAAATTTCATGTATTAAGATTTGTCAAATGACTAGTTCCTTGGAAGATTCTGTACTTTTTTTTTTTTTTTTTTTTTGGTATTAGGAATTGAACTGTGGACTCTGAGCTTGCCAGGCAGGTACTGTGCTACTGAGCTACATCCACAGTCATACATAATGCATTTTATGCAGGGTTTACGGAGTACTTCTTTTTGTGTGTGTGTGCGTGTGCGTGTGGAACCAGGGATTGAACTCAGACCCTTACGCTTGCCAGGGAAGCACTTATTCCACTGAGCCATCTCCCCAACTCTTAAAACAATTTTTTTTTTTTTTTTTTTTTTTGCGGAACCAGGGATTGATCTCAGGCCCTCGTGCTTGCCAGGGAAGTGCTCATTCTACTGAGCCATCTCCCCGGCCCTCATAATGCATTTTAAAACAGACCTACCCAAAAATTGATGGTGTGAACTGAGCAAGTCAGTTCTCTTGTTGCCTTTTAGGTAGTTTTTGATACATGGATAAATCAGGTCACTGTCCTGTTTCTTCTATGCAGTCATTTGTAATAGTTTATTATTTATTTTATTTGTATTTTATGGTGGAACTGGGGATTTGTAATAATTTAATTGCCAAGGGGAAAATGTTTTGGTGTCATAAATCAGCTTTTTTTCAAACCGCAATCTGTCTTGGGTGTAATATAAATAACAGCATAAAATGCATATTGTGTAAAGGTGCTCTGTGAGAGACCTAGGTATGACACGGGGCAAAATTCAAACGGTTAACAGATCTGCAGCCTGACCCAAGTAATGCCTAAGAAGCATCTGTACAAATGTATGTTTGGTCAAGCCAGATTTTTGTCACTCTGTTCTTTTTCCTTTATCTTCTGAACCCAGCTTGAGTGGGCTAGAGTTATAGCTCAGTACAGTGCTAGCCCAGCATCCACAAGACCCTCAGTTCTGTTCCCACACCAAAAAAAATTAAAAAGTCAATCTGGTGCTTCACTGTGTCATGCCACTTTGTAAATGCCAAGCAAGGGCCATAGCTGAAAGCAGGGCTGTGTCACAGCAGACAGCCCCAGTGTGGGAGGAGCTGTGCAGGTACAGCAGATGTGGATTTGGTTTCCAGTGTTAGTGATGCTGCCACCTTGGTGTTCTGTGATTTCCCAGCAAATCCCACTGACCTGCCTGTTTTCTGCCAACAGGACTGTGGAAACAACCAGCTTTAATTTGTTGCTGAAGACAGATGATGACTGTTACATAGACTTAGAAGCTATCTTTAATAGAATTGCCCAGAAGAATCTGGATGGGCCTAACTTTTGGTGGGGAAAGTAAGTAAAACCATGGGTAGTCATTAGTATTCATGTACCTGATCAAATGCAGTTGATTTAGAATCAGATGTCCAAGTCATTTTTCTACAAGAAAGCAGTTGAGATATGAGATTTCCTATTAGACTCCTGGTATTATTACTATTCTATAATTAGAAGGGAACTTTTATTAATGGATAGTCTCAGGCTGATATAATAGAAGATGTGGCTTTTACCTTCATGAAAGAAATAAGAGGTGCTGAGAAGCTGCTGCTGTTCATGCTAGAACAAGTATATGATGCGGCTCTGCAGCCTTTTTTTTTTAGACATGCGAGGGAGGTAGGGGTGTTGGGCAGAATTGAACTCAGGACCTCATGCTTGCTGCACCCCTGAGCTGTATCCCTGACCCCTGTGCAGTCATTTTCTGTGCTGTTTCAGAACACTGAAAGTTGATTTAATAGAGTGTGTGAGTGCTCTTAAAAACAGCATAATCTATTACTTTCCATTCAGAAATTTTTGAGAGACCATAATAAACCAGTCTTTTATACTGAATACTTCTAGGCAGTTGGCAATTTATTTCCATAAAGGAATTTTTTTCTCCTTCTATCCTGCTCTATGAACTTATTCCTTTGTAGTGATGACAAAGGAATCTAGTCTCTCAGTGGCAGGATGCGTGTTACACCAACACAAAGAAAAATTAGTTTTGAAAATTTCAGTTTCAGACTGAATTGGGCAGTAGACCGAACTGGCAAATGGCAAGAACTGGAGTACCCCAGCCCAGCCTACCCTGCCTTTGCATGTGGGTCAGGCTATGTGATTTCCAGAGACATTGTCAGCTGGCTAGCAAGCAACTCGGGAAGATTAAAGACCTATCAGGTACGGAGGTATTTCTTAGCTAGGTAACTCATCAAGTTGAAGCATGCATTTTTTTCCTGTGTAGGAATCATGCCTCAAAGATTATGAATATTCTGCTGTCCCTCAAACCTATAAATTCTATTCCTGAGTCTTGTTTGAGCTTGTGTTCTCAGTCTACGTGTGTAACTCTAGCCTGTGGAGAAATATACTGTTGCTCATAAGAAGGAAAAGTGAAAAAAAGAGTGTTCTTACTCTGGTTACAGTCAGTAAGCAGGTCTGTGTTGGACTGTAAATCAGAGTATGGTTACGGTCAGTAAGCAGGTCTGTGTTGGACTGTAAATCAGCACTGTATGGCTGGCTCACTGTAAGTGCTGGAAGTGTGCAGCATGGGAAAAGGGAGGACCACCTGCCCACTGCAATTTCTTGCTGTGGGTCCCTTCATGAGTGGTCACTTTTACTGGTGTATCTGGGTTAATACACCTTTATCCTTTCCTGTTAGAACAGCAGAACAAAGTGGAAAGATTGTTTATTGGGGAATGAATGTAGCACTGTTTCTACAATTAACATTTAAATTGGGTCATGTGCAGGGTGAAGATGTAAGCATGGGCATTTGGATGGCAGCCATTGGGCCCAGGAGACATCAGGTAAGCCTTTTGGAGACAGCTGGTCTAGGGGCTCTGGGAGCTGGGGAGGGAGGTTACTGTGTTGGAGGCAGAAGGAACAAGGGTCTGCCATCACAGTGGTGCTTTTGATTTTGTTTATAACAGTCCACCTTGTTATTTCTCAGAACATATTTTTCTGAGATTAAACCAACAGAAAATGTTAGCATAAAAGCTCCCTGGCTCACAAAGAATTGGGTTTTTGTAGAGTTGGTCAGAAGTTCTTTGTAGCTTTAAAGCTTAGGCTTCATTGACCTGAATTCCTGGAAGTTTGAAGACCCAGTAACCATCCTGACCGGTTCTGCAGTTTTATCCAAGATTTTACTTCTCAGGCAGCATTTAAAACACACTGCTGTGCCAGAAAGAGAAATGAGTCTGCCAAAACTAATACAGTAGGAGGAGCCCTGGGGGTGGGGGGGGAGAAACAGACTCTTGCCTCAGATGCTTGTGTTGAGTTCTGCATCTTTCCAAGTTGCACTTTGATTGTAGAAGGTGCAAGAGTCAGAAAGACTGAGCAGTGAGAGCACAGCTGCAGCACCAGAGCCGCTCACTCTGCTTGGGTGAGCAAGAAGGTTCACTCCCCTCTGGGCCTATTTGGTTGTCCTGTTCCTTGTCACACTTCCTCTGATTTACTTAAATGTTGCAAATGAGACTTTCTGTATTTGTTCATTCTGATATGTGTGGACTTCGTAGGTCTCGGTCTGTAGTGTGTTGTTTCTATGGACTTGTTTGTGGATTCCTGATTTCAAGAAAGACTTCAAAATTATCAGCTAATCATCTTTGGAAACTGAGGCCTCTGTTTTATAAAATGCAGCCCTCCAGGGAGGCTTTGCACTTTTTTCTGCTCTGTGCTGTGCCAGCTGTGAGCACTTCACATTTCTGCCTGGGGCTTCAAGCACCCAGTATGCACTGATATTCCAGGTGCTCAGGAAAGCTGCTCTCCATCTGCCTTGATCAAGACTCAGACAAGGGTCTTCTGGTCATAAACTTTGTCTCTACATATTCCTGGAATGTATAGACCTTCAGGGGTGCACCTAAGTCTCTGTCAGCGCTGTCAGTCTCCTGTCTGAGGCATGTTTCTTTTGTGCATGTATGAGTATGGTATTGGCATTAAGTCTAGGATCTTTGCACTGAGCTACATCGTCAGCCCTTCTTGCATTGAGATAGCCATGCTAAATGCTCCAGGCCAGGCTTGAACTGCTCTTTTTGCCTCAGCCTCCTATTACACTGTGATAAACGGCATGGCCTTTTAAAACCTAAATGCTTGCAGGTGATTTCAAGGCTCCCAGAAACCTCACTAGTGGGTCACATGCAGAATGCCTGCCTACATCTGTGCTTTCTGTCTCTGAGCAGCTCCTGGCTCCCTGCTCAGCTCATTTTGTTTCCCACAGGACAGCCTGTGGCTGTGTGAGAAGACATGTGAGACAGGAATGCTGTCCTCCCCCCAGTATTCGCCACAAGAGCTGATGGAACTGTGGGAGCTGAAAGAACTGTGTGGTGACCCATGTCAGTGTGAGGCAAGATCATGATGACTCAAACCAACAGTGGGTAAAGACCGAGGTGGGCAGCTGACATCTCTGCAAGCCCACAGGTTGGCGGTAGAATACATGGTCTTTCCGGAGAGTTCTTAGCTGGCACTTTCTCCTGCAGCCAGTGTGTATTTCTTAAATGTTTGCACAGATTTCCTCTTCAAAAATCAACTGACACTGTAGCATAAGAAAAGTTCTTATTTATATATTGGAAGATGACTTTAAAAAAAAAAAGTTTTATAAAAGGAGAAATATTTCTAAATCCTGGTGCATTTTTGCTAATTCATCATAATCATTTTTGGTTAAAACTTGGCCTGGTTATAAACTTCGAGGTGATTCAGAGCTCAAGTTTGAATCTGGATTACAAAGTAGCTCTGCGTAGCTAAGTTAGCACATCTGCAGGCCAAAAAGAACTCAGAAAAATGCTGTGTGCCCACTTGTATAAGTAGTGGTCACTTATACCAAAGTTTGGGGTTTGTGGAACTAATGTTAGATTTTGTGGATCTCTGAATGAAGTGGGCAACTTGACTTTGGAAAGGACACAATATAATCAGTTCTGGACCTCAGTTTTAAAGTAGTCATTTATATATATTAGGCTAATGTCTAAGTTTTGTGCTAATTTAACAAATTCTGAAGGTCACAGTTCAGTATTCTTATTAAACACCAAAATCTTTGTGGATATGAATAAAAGTTAATACTTCTCAGGGTTTTTGTGCCATAGGGAAGGCTATTTGTAAATCATTGACACTTTTGAAAGAATTAATTTTGCTTTCCATCATTGCCTAATGTTTACCTAACAAAAATAAATATGACGGGCAGAGGAGATGGCTCAGTGGAATAAGCGCTTCCCTGGCAAGCGCAAGGGCCCGAGTTCAATCCCCCATTCCACAAAAAATAAATAAATACAAATCAGAGCAGATCATCTTTTATGAAAGATGTGCTCAGTTTAGGTATAACTGTAGGGAAAAGCATGTGATTCTTTTAAGTATTCTAAAAAACAGTGCAACTGAGAAAATAGCACATATGTTACACATAGTAGTGGGTGCATCTCCAAGTGTAGGGGCCATTTCATAAAACAAAATTATTTTATAACAACCTTTTAAGATAGTATCAGTAGAAAATCCCATTTGAAATAGTCTTATGAGAGACATTAACTATATTTAGATTTTATTAGTTTCTATTTAATATTTAAATCTTCAAATGAGACAGGTGTAAAAATAAATATGACGATCAGAAAACCATTAGTAAAGTCTTTATTGTTATTATATACAGCTCTAGAAATGGTCTCTTCCCAATAAATTGCATCCTTTGTTGTAATTAGGGCAAATTGTAAGACCTCATTTTTTGACAGAACTGCTCCAATAAATTATTTTCTGGTGAATCCTAGTCATAAGAAGTAGTCTAGTCTCTAAATTTTATTAGCTGGTTGTTACCATCGCACTAATAGACAATCTCCGTTCTCCACAGAATAAAACTGTAATGACTGTAGATCATTTTCTAGTTCAATTTCTCTGCCAGGCATCTAAAATTAGAACAAAGGTAGAGGCAGGTGATTAAGCCAGACCAGACAAAGCTGGCCCCCACAGCAGGTCACTCTTCAAGTTGAACAAATGTTTCATGCTCTCTAGTGGAATCAGACGGAAGGAGACAGAGATAGATGGTCATGAGCATGTTTTACTGTGGGAGACTGAGCCTGACTATTTGAGTGGCTACTTACTTTGATACTTTCATAGGACAGGAGGAATTCTGACACAGGAACTTTGAGGAGACGTGACAGCATTCCTTTTACCTTTTGAACCGTCATGGAGTCTGTCAAAAAAAAAAAGCAAAACCCATCAGCTCTTAACATGACAGTACCTTAAAACTGGCTCACACAATATCAGTGCTCTGTCCTTCCTCATCAGTTTATCCAAGAAAACAAGTCAGAGAAGGCTTGACATTTTCTGCCACCTCCTTGAGTCATTTGAGAAACTGGGAAGCAGAGCCAGTTTGACCCAAGTGCCCTTGACAGTGAGTTTTCATACCATTTCAGTAGCATTTAATATTTCTTCCTTAATCTGAATATACCAGAAATACTGTTAGCACAGAGGAATAGATGGCAATGAGGATACTAGATTTTCTTTGTAAGCCTTTGTGATCACTTCATGAATTATAGGAAGAACCTTGGGGGGGGCTCAGATGAAGATCCAGCCCCTGGCCTTAGCTTCCCCCTCAGTACAAAGAATTGTACACTAAGTGATTGACAGGGTCACCGCAGCACCATGGTCCTGTGACTTGCGGTGTGTTACAAGTGACCACTTGTGTGGTCATGTGGCATGTAAGCTAAATGCTTTGGTCTGTTCAGAACACACTATGAACTTTTTTCCAAAGACAGGTTGTGGTAAATAGTATTTTGATTATGAAAATTAGTTTCTTTGAAGCTTTAGCTGGAGGTATAGCAATAGTGTGGTGTTTCCCAAAAATATCATGATGTTAAACAAATATTTTTCTATCAAAAATCATTTTTGTAAAAGCTGTTTTTATGCAACTTGTGATAATAAATGTCATCTTTATTTTAGAATAACTGGACTTTTCTTATTTATGTATTGGATGCAGACTCTGTATTTATAATTTTAGTTATATATGCTCTTTTTATGTTTGAATATGAGAGTCCAATCCTTTCAAAACATTTAGGGGGACTGACTCACTTGTACTGTTTGGTGGATGGTTAGTGAAGGGTTAACTTCTGCACACAAGTGGGAAAACAGTAGCTTTTTAAGTCTTTATGAGAAAGAAATCTGCCTATGTGCACTGAGTCTGTAGAATAAAGTGGCAATTTTATGTATATAATGTAAAATCTTAATATGCTGACATGACTGTGTTAACATTGAGAAAATATGGAACTAGCTAATTACTTGTCTTTTCCACTCCTTATAAACAATGTTACTTTTGGATGGGTATATACTTAGCTTAAGTTTTATACTATACACACAAATTTATTATTTGATGGCAAATATTTTCATGCCACATCTCAACAACCACAGTCTACTATGGCAACCACATGTGGCTGCTGAACACATGAAGTGTCACTGTTGTGACTAAGCATCTGAAGTTTTAATTTCATCAACAGAAATTGACATAGTCGCATATAAGCAGCACCACACCCGCCTGCCCCTCCTCAGTGATGCAGGCTGTGCCCTGGATAGCTGCCCCAGTTATTCACCCTTTCTCAGCTAGTGAACATTCCGATTGCTTTAAGTGCTACAGAGAAGGTCCGATCAGAGCATGTATGACTTTATAAAAAGACAATACTGATTTTTTAAAATCCCAACCAGTAATATAAAGGGCAAAAAAAATGGTGGTGTAGTATTTTACTTTTCTTGTTAAGAAATTAACCTTTAATCTGCTAAGTTTATAGGATATAGGACTTGGATTCTGAACAGTGTAAAGCTGTAATTATCACATATAATTTCTAATCTCTGCTCCAAGAATAATAAAAAGATTATGTGATCATACCAGGTATCCCCTAAGCAGAAAGTGACTTTCCAAATGCCTGGGATTACTCTTGCCCTTTGTCTGGACACAGTCCTTGACTAAGCTCACTGCCTTCCCAGCAAGTCTGAAAAGGAAACCTTGACCCAGGTCTGCCTTAGTGATACCATTTCTCCACACTGACTCAGTATGTCTGGGGAGCAAAAAAAAAAAATGCAGAGACATCCAAAGCCAGCAACACTGAAAAGTTCTGGCCCAGTTTCACTACTGTCTTCAAACCCGCTTTTACTGACAGTATTTTAAGCTTGACAACAGAATGATGAAGGGGAACCATTATGATTTTAATTCATCATTACATAATGATAGCAATCACAAGAAATTGGATTGCTAGTAAACAAAAATGGAAAAATAGTGGCAGATTAATACTAAATGGACAATTTTCAGTCAGAAAGGGACTTCTTTGAGCACAGCCCAGGCCTTCCATAAGCAATACCACAGTTTATTTCATCTGTAATTTAGAAATCAATGTGAATTTATTGTCTTGCCAGGCAAACAGGAAAGTGTAGTTTGCTGGAATCATTTAGATGGATATGTATTTCATTACTTCTTCAAGCCTTTACTGCTCTAAATTTAACCTGGTTATATTTTAGCATTTAGCTCTGAATTAAACTTGAGAATTCACAGTATCATGGTGTACTATAAAACAGACTAATTTTTTTTTTGAGTGAAAGTTTAAAGTTATGTTGCCACAGAAGTATTTTTAGCATAGAAGTAATTCATTTTTGATAACACATTATTTTAAAAGTTCTAAAGTAGTTTTTTAAAGAAAACTATTTCAATGCATCTGTCAAAAGAGCATCGAAGAATGTTTTTGTTGGGTTCTGACAGGTGAACAGCATAGGAGGAGAATGTAGGCCGAATCCTCAGTTACTTAGCAGCTGATCACTAGAATCCGGCTTCCCTTTTATGAAGGGAGGTAAAAACTGAGAGCAACAGAGAAGCTCTCAAAGCAATTACCTGAGAATGAGATGTGGGCTGAATTCCTCTGAGAAGGAGCCATGCAAGTCATCATGTGACCTTTAGTTTAAAATGTGAGAGCTGGGGCCATAGTGCAGAGGCACACTACCTATTGGCAAGGTCCTGAATTTGATCCCAGGTACCGAAATTAAAATAAGATCATACTGGACCTGGTGGGACATGCCTATCATCCCAGCATCTGGAAAGCTGAGGTGGGGGGGCGGGAGGAGGCTGCAAATTTGAGGCCAGCCTGGAACACACCAAGACACTTTCTTGACTAGTGGGCTCCCAATTTTAGTGAAACTTTTCCATGTAGGTTGACAAAATTATGGGAGACCTGAACTTCTTGAGAGGAGATTAGTACTTGACTGATTACATTTTAGAATATAAAGGACTAATGGAAACCTAAGTTCTGAAGTAGATATGAACTACATGTTTTAATCCCATTAGTCTAATACATGTTTTAATCCCATTAGTCTAATACCTGAGCTAATGATTGACACATGTAAGGCAAGCAAGATAGATTTGTTCTTACCCGGCAGTTGTTTCTCTAAGACTTTCTGTTCAAGTTGATCTGGACATTTTATCCTTAATGCTTTAAGGAAAAAAAAAGGAAGAGGACTAATTGATATCTGTTATAGTAAGGACTTAAGAGTATGTATGCAGTGCTGGGGTGTAACTTAGTCATAAATAAAACATGTAAGTTTACAGGAATTGACTGCCAAATGACACAGCTGTTACGAATCCTAATAGGCCAATTTAATGATGTTAAAATTTTACTAATATTTATACAACTTACTCATTGTAACAAAAACAGCCAGACAAATACGTGTTCTTTTTCTTTTTCCCTCAGTACTCTTTCCCTGACAGTTCAGTGAGTTTGTTTTGTTTTTTGTTCTGGTATTGGGAATCAAATTCAGGACCCTTGCACTTGCCAGGACGGTGCTTTCCCTCTGAGCTATCTCCCCCAGCTAGCTTAGGTTCTCAAGTGAAAGCCACAAATTTATTTTTCTTTCTTTCTTTCTCTCTCTCTCTCTCTCTCTCTCTCTCTCTCTCTCTCTCTCTCTCTCTCTCTCTTTCTTTCTTTCGTGCTACTGGGGATTGAATTTAGGCCCTTGTGCTTGCCAGGTAAGTGCTTATTCTACTGAGCTATTTCCCCAGCCCCACAAATTTCTAAATCATTATGCCCTTCATTACTCAAATACTTTGCACATTTACAACACTACTAAATAGGTTTAAGCCACAGTAATTGCAAAAATCTTCAGCATAATAATTTAGATACGTTTGAGAATTCATCATTTCTTTAAACACAAGCCATCTGAGTACATTTAAGGAGCACACATTTAATCACCATCAAGCCGTAGGGAGCCATTTGAGCACCTAAAGACGTGAATACATATAAGCTGTGTGTGAATTTGGGATTCTTACTTAGCAGCTGATTTTTGAGTACACACGGTTGTTGTGTTTTGAGTTCCCCATCTTCAGGTGCTCCGTATCCTGTTTAAAAAATAAAAAAGGATGAATGGTACAAGCCTCTGTAAGAAAATGTATTGAGGCCAGTGTCAATCTAAGTGTGTCCCTCCCCAAGATTAACCTACTGACAGCTGATGTGCTGACCAGGGGCGTACTGTTTTTACTCAGTTGTTTTTTGGTCTGTAGATGGGCAGCATCCCTTCTTCTTATGGGTCAGTCCTCTGTAACTGGGTTACTTTTACGTTCCTCAGGGACTGAGAGTCCTGACTCAAACCAGCAAGATCAACATGCTTTCAGTCGCCTTAATCATTTACTTCCTAGCACTCAGGCGGCAGAGGCAGGAGGATCACTGCACATTCAAATCCAGCCTAGGATACATAGTGAATTCAAGGCCAGTCTGATCTGAACTATAGAGTGACATCCTGTCTTTAAAAAAAAAAAGCAATAGTCCCCTTTCAGAGTCCTGAGAGAGAAGCCTGCTACTGTTCGGAACACTAGTCCCAGGACTCCTTTACATCTTTACCAGGTTGTGCAGGTCCAGGCTGGGTGTTCAGTGCTACTGCTGAAGTCTACTCCTCAGCCTAGAAATGCTAACAGCAGCCCCCTTATCTGTGCCCACATACCAAGACCCTCAGTAGATGCCTCAAAAGGGACTGGCACCAGTGCCCACATGCAATATTCACTCAGAAGCTGAATCCATAAATGAGGCCCAGTAAGAGGATGGGGCAAGTATTAAAATATCCTATAATACAAATTACATGAATGTGTTTTCTCTCAAAATATACTTTTCACTGTCTGTCTGTTTTGTTTTTTTTTTTTTTTGAAACAGGGTCTCACTATGAGGACCTTGCACCTGCTAAGGTGTTGTGTCACTGAGCTGTCTCCCAACCCCATCACCTTTTCTTTTTAATGAAGCACTCTCCAGCTCCTCTGGCACACCAGATTGTGCCATCACTATTTTACTTCAGGGATATTTTCAAATACATGAAATTAGCATGGGTTACAAGGGCACAAGTTCTTTGACACAGGGACTGTCACTGATAAGGAGCAGGCCTTTGACTAAAAGGCCAATGGTGCATACAGTGTGGCCACACAAGGTAAGTAAAGCAAGAGGCCTAACAAGGCCATCTGCCCTGGCGGGATGAGATGGATTCTGTCATGAACAATGTACACTTTAAAGCAGTGAGTTTCTGGAATTTTCCATGTAATGTTTTTTGGATTGAATTGATCATAGGTAAGTTGCAGATAAGGGGGACTATTATACTTTTTCCTATTCCTATACCAATAAGGAACATTTTTCTGTGCCCCTGATTCCTCCAATCTGCTTTTGTCTGGCACTCATAGGGAAATGCTGAGCCATACCTACAGGCTGCTTTATAGCCTTCCCTTCCCACTGCCAAGTAATTTAGAATTCACCCAGAGTGGCCAGGAAATTGGGCCAGCTAATGGAGTAATTTGAAAGCAATTCCCACAGGCAGCTTTTCTTCCTCAAAGATAATGTTCCAGCCTAAAGCATTTATGCAGTGAGTTTCTTGCATTAGGAAATATATAAAAAAAGAAAAATGTTATAGAAGTGAAATGTAGAATAATAATGAAGTCAAAACAAAATGGGAAGTACATCAGGGACAAAGACACACCGATTCTCAGCTTCAAAGCCTAAGGAATTAGGCTGGATAATTGACAGGACCAAAATGTATACCAAGTACCAAACTCAGACCTTGGGGCAAGCCCTTCGACAAGAGTACCTGGGGAGAACACAGCTCAAATGAACTTTACTTCTGGAGACTTGAAAAACACACTAGTACTGGGGCTGGGGAGATGGCTCAGTGGAATAAGGGCCTGAGTTCAATCCCTGGCTCTGACAAACAAACAAACAAAAACACTAGTACCTTTGAGGTAACCTAGAATGTTTCCCACCTTTCCTAAAGTGGAAAAAGGCCCTACCCTGGAAATAGGAAGTCTCTGGTGAACATAGTCAAAAGATGAGAGGCACTCACATTCAGTAACTGCTTTCCCTCCCCAAGCACACATCTCCCCCTTACAGGGAGCTCCACAGTCACTCCAGGCTCCTGTTGAAAGACACAGCTGAGTGCTCTCACCTTGTTAAAGTGACTCCAGGAAAGTGCCTACAGTCCATTTCCATGAGAACAAAGAGACTCAAAACAGAGAAAAAAGCAAAAACAGCACCTAGAGCAGCCTGTGCTACCCTGGAAATAGCTGGACTCCTTCAGGAGCTGCGGGGCTCACGTGACGTACTGTGGCAGAGGAGCTGGTATCTAGGATGGGCAGCAATAAAGTCTTCATTTGGTCTGTTTTTGTCTGGATCCTGATGTCCACCCGCCTTTTTCCACTCATTTCCAAAAGCTTTCCGGTAATCAAGCTCAGCTCCACGCCTTTCCTCTGGAAGAATCTGTTGACAGGAAATAAAAAGACCAAGCATTTTAGTGGCTTACCCAGTCCTTCCTTTCTTACTGCTCATACACAAAGAAAAATCAAACTGAGACAATTACTTTTTTCACCTTGCTTTTCTAACCTTGATGAATTCTGGCATTTATTGAACAATTCTTATAGTTTTATCCTTTTTACATCATGAGAGCATTTACCTGAGAACCAGTTTCTGAATGATGCTGAGTGCCAAGACAGTGCAAGGGAGGGGCCTTCCCAGGAGGAGCTGACTCCGGTAAGAAGAGTGTGGGAAGAACTTGCCTTCCCACTTTTATGGGGAAAAGTGGCTGACACGAAGAGGAGAAATAAGGTCTGTGGTCCTGTCTTCCTGCCTCCCTTTCCCAAAGAAACGGGAGAAGGTGCCTGGGGCTTTTCACCTTCCCCAAAGTACAGTAGATCAGCCAGGGTAGTATAGCACACAACCTAAATGTTATCCTCTATCCTGAAGAGTCAGGAGACAACCCTAGATCGTACTGCACCACTGGAATGAGATAATCTCCTAACTTTTATAATATTTGGGGGCTGGGGATTTAGCTCACATAGCAAGCTAGAAGCCCTGAGTTCAGTCCTCGGCACCAAAAACAAAATAAGATATATTAAAATATAATTTAATAGAATCTTTGTTTTTATAATGCTGGGGATGGATGGAACCCAGGGCTTCACACATGCTAGGCAAGTTATGTATTCTACCACAGAGGCACAGTCTGCTCTTTTTGGGTGGGGGGAGGCTGGCCTTGAGCTCACTTTGTAACCCAGGCTAATCTCAAACTCAAAATGATCCTCCTGCCCCAGCCTCCCAAGCACTGGGATTCTAAGCATGTTCCACTATACCAAGCTCCCAGCCTTTTTTAAAAAAAAGTAGGGTCTCTCAGGGTTTGGGCTTGTGACCTTCCTGGGTCTGAAATAGCTAGGATTGCAGGTGGGATTACTCTGCCCCAAATATAATTTCTTTTTATGGCTTTTGATTGTTTCTGGTCTAAAGAAAGAAAGTCTGGGGCAGTGCAACATACCTCTAGACCAGCTACTTGGGAGGCTAAGGCAAGGGAAGTCCCTTGAGCCTTGGTATTGAAGGTCATCTTGGGCAAGCTGATGAGACACCCCTTGCCCCATCTCAAAAAAAAAAAAAAAAAAAAGCCAAGGAGTCATGAAACCAGCCCTCACCTCACATTTGTTCAGGGTCTTCAGCTGACTAATTTTGGCGATGATTAACTGCCGAGTGGTCCGAGCCTCGTTGCTGCTTTCAGTCAGGGGATTTCTTAGGCAGGACAATGCGCTCAGGCTCTGTAGCTTATCCAACTCATTGATAAATGACCACTGAAGGGCCAACAAAACAAAACAAAACAAAAAGCAACATGTTTCAGGCCTCTTAAAAATTACTCAAACTAGTTAGTAACAGAAAAGCCAAGTCCCCAGCTCTAATTTGAGGCTAGGAAGGCATCGGCACCAGGCAGCCCACAGGAAGATCAGCCAGACTTCTAATGCACGCCAGCCACTGAGAATGACCAAGTCTGCCTAAATGTGAATCGAACACATTCCTCAATGCTTCTGGCTTTATGAGAAGTTTCACTTGCAGGAAGCATTTCTTTTTGTAATTAAAACTTTTTTAACAGCAGAAGAAACCTTTGAACTTGGCTTGAGAGCAGAAACAAGTGAGTGTGTGCTGTGTGCACTCTGAAGCCACCCTTACATGTGCTATCTTGTTGTCATTCACTAAAAGGTTCTGCAAGGACGGGAACATGGATGTCTTGCACCCTAGGAAGAAGAGAGTTAAATTACACAGCAGAAGTGAAAAGAAATAGCCAATGTATGGAGGGAGGGGAGTATGTTAATGTTATATACCAATTCCAGCATCCACAAAATGGATAGAAGAAATTCCAGTGTCAGAAAGGTTTAGTTGTTCTAATCTGAAATTAAAACACATCAAACTTGGTTATACAGAATATATAACACTGAGCTTACCAACTGTCTGCCCTGGGTTTTCATGCAGGTCCAGTTCTGGGCACATAAAAGAACTCTCAATGCTGAAGGCAAGAGTTCTACATTCCCAGAACATCCTGGATGCATACCCTAGAGTCAGCTGCTGTGCAGGTCTCAAGAAAGACACAGTCTCATGTCCCCAAGTTTTAACAAATGTAAAGTATTATACTAAGATAATATTATAAAGTATTATCACCAAGACCAAATAATACAGTCCTCAAATTATCTAGCACATAGTCCACATTTTATATGATTTACAAGTCCATCATCATAGTCGTATTTCTACTGAGAAAGAATATATAGCATACTAAAATTCATTCCCTAAAAATTTACTAGGCCACCCTACTGCAATAGGTATGTTAGAAGTAAATCACCAAGAGGGTGAAAAAAAGCAGATGTGCATATGCCAGCACTCCATGGGAATAATCATCATGTACTGCACACATGCACTGATACAAGTAAAAATTGAAAAAAATACCTTTAAAAAAAATTACCTAGGTAGATATGCAATCAGGTATAGCTGGTTTTCATCAACTAATGGGTTAGAGGCAAGATCCAATACCTTGAGAGATTGTAGAATATCAGTTGGTCTGTGTGGAAAATGAAAGTTTTCAGTATGAATCATTTTCAAAGATACAGCCTTACAATACCTATATTTGGTATTAGGGTGGGTTGAGGGAGAGGGGCAGGTAGATACGGTCACGCAAGGGCAATCTGAGGGACCCTGAGGTGAAGATATTCCTGGCTGAGGCAGCTTCAGTGTCCTGTTCATGATATTCTGCCAGAAATCTCAGCTTGTTACCTATGGGGAAAATGGGTAAAGGGGATAGGTGATCTCTATTATTCCCCTTTCTTAAAAACATTTTTATTTATTTGATACAGGGACTCACAACACAGCTTGACTTGTAGTGATCCTCCTGTCTCAGCCTCCCCAGTGCTGGAAGTACAGTCATTTGCCACCACATCCAGTTTCTGGGCCAGCATGGCATACCCAGGGTTCCAGGGCTGGCATGGCATGCAGCACCAGTGACTGAACTCAGGTCCTTGCGCTTGCCAGACAGGTGCTTATGCCACTGAGCTATCTCCCTGGCCCCTCTACTTCTTACAATTTTATATAAAATACTAAGCACCTTTAAAAGTTTTATTGAAGCTGGACATGGTGGTGCACACCTGTAATCATAGCACTTGGGAAGATGAAGCTGGAGGATCACTTGAGACCAGCCTGGGCTACAAAGTAAGCTCAAGGCCAGTATGAACTGCGTAACAAAACCCTGTCTCAAAAAGACCAAAAAAAAAAAAAAGTTTAATTGAAAAACTTCCTGCATTGGCCTCTATAATCAGTGAAACCATTTTGTACAATAAAAATCTTAATTTGTGGGCTCAGGACACAGCTTAGTGGTAAAGCACTTGCATAGCATGTATGAGGACTTGGGTTCAGCCTCTTAGCACCATAAAAACAAAAGAAAACTTATTATTGATTTAAATCTGAATTTGCTGAAATGTCGACTTGTGTATATTTTACATAGTAGTTTAATATTAATAAAAGAGGATGGTGAAGCCACATGTTTAAGAGAACATACTTTTACATATACAGTGATGTGACTAAGTAATGCTAATTAATAATTATTATGTAGCTGGCTATGGGGGTACAAGCTGTAATCCCAGCTACTTGGGAGACTAAGGCAAGAACATCACAAGTTCAAGGCTAGTCTGGGCAATGCAGTGCAAAATGAAAAACAAGGGGTTAAGAGATGTAGGTCAGAAGCAGAGTATCCCTGAATTCAGTCACTAGTTTCACCAAAAAAAAAAAAACATTATTTGATCTTAGGGAAAAAATCAGGAAGAAAATGCTCAGTATAGCCTAGACAACTTCATTTAGAAACTACTAGTCAGGGCCGGCAATATAGTTCAGGAGACTAAAGTGCCTGCTTAGGCCAGCTTAGGCAAGCATGGGAACCCAGTTTGATTCCCCAGCATCAGGGCATAGTAGTGTATGCCTGTAATCCCAGCACTGGGAAGGCTGAAAGCAGGAGGATCACCACAAGTCCAAGCTGCGTAGCGTAGTGAGACCCTGCAGCAACCAAATACATTAAAGAAGAAGAAACAACTACTAGCTGTAGACATTTATGCAAAACTATTACACTTCAAGGATAAGTGTAAGGGGCCAGGGAGATGGCTCAGTGAAATAAGTGCTTCCCTGGCAAATGGAAGGGCCTGAGTTTAATCCCCAGGTCTGCAAAAAAAAAAAAAAAGATAAGTGTAGTGACACACACACACCTGTAATCCTAGCACTTGGAAGGCTGAGGCAGGAGGATTGCCATGAGTTTGAGGCCAGCCATAGTGATACCCTGTCTCAAAAAAACCCTCCAAAACTAATAAGCTTCAAATACTTAATTCAGGATATCACTGATGAGTTTACAATTAGAACCAATTAGTGAGATTTCAGTTGACATTTTCATTTGTGAAGGGAATAAGCGTTTTCAAATGTAGTCCTTCTAGAAGTTAATGTTAGATATAACCAACATTATCGGAATAATTAAATGGTAGCTGGTGCACTGAAGTAAACCCTGTTACCTTTCTGAAATATGAATCCTGTTTGCACTGAGGTACAGCTCCTCAAGGACTGGCCACCCAGGGGCACAGCAGAGGACCTGAAAGGGAAACAGCTCAGGTGACATAGCTGAGGTGTTTCTGTATTTCTTCCTGTTCCCCACCTCAGCCCCACAGGAACTCCTTTAGTCACTGCTTAGAAATCCGCCAGACATTTCACATGACTACAAAGTGGAGCTAACATGCCAACCCAACAACTCAAAAAGAGTCTGCTTAGCCAAAGGAAGGAATGGCGTGGGCCAGCCTCCCTTGGTTCTAAATGCCAGTTGTGTACAGAATACACTGACCAGCAAGCAAGAACCTGACCCATCCTGGCAGCTGATGCTGACAGATGAGCCGCAAAGTTCTGCACCTGGCTCCGTAAGTAACACCTGAGGAGATTCAACTGACTTTCAGAGACATGTGTTAATTTTGACTGATATGTCTCACTTTAACTTGGTCTTAAATACCCAGCAGGAAAGTAAATATCAAAATAATACCACAGTAATAAAAGCTATATATAAAAAGGGGCTCTAATCACTGACCCTTTCTGGCAGCTACACTAGTAGCTAACCCTTGTTATGAAACATTAGGGAAAAGAACTGCAGTGGACTCTTAAAAACTCAGCAAGTCTTTAATTCCTTAGCTAAAATTGTCCTTCAGAACCACCAAGCTGCCCATCATCTTACAGCTAAAACTAGAGGGACTCATGAAAGAAGTATCAGATAGATTACCTCCATTACTGCAGGGGTCTAAGAGCCAACTCTTGATTTTATATGCTTTAATTTCTTGGAAAATTTATTTTTGCCTAGAGGCTGCCAGACTCATAAATGATTGTGAAGATGGAACCAACACAGACGTACCAGAGTCCTTTCACCAGGACTCGCTAGATCAACCTTGTGAAGGGAGCTCATAACTGCTAAACTGCAACATGACTTTTACCCAAGGCCCATTAGCTTAGCTTTCTGGAGGAGACCCTAACTGTGTCTCCCCTACATTGACCCTTCTCAGCGTAAAGCAACTAAGCGGAAGCTACACCCTTCTCCCCTAACTACAGTTAGGGATCCCTCTTCAGAGGAATTATCAGTATTATAGGTGGCAAAATTAGATGAAAATACTGTAGGCAGAGGAGACAGAGCTGGTCCTCAAAGGAATCAGGGTAGATGATGGGAATCTATGGAGACTGTGAATGGAGGCCAATCTTTCTATCTTTGGAAGATTAAAGTCACAAAAGCCAGGTCTGCATACTTCTCTAAAGGATAAAGGGAAGCTTGAGATTATTGGAATCTGCCCTTTGAGATTTGCCATTATCTCATAAGGGCTGGGGCATCCTCTCACTGCGTAAGACTAGTAAGAAAAAAAAAAGACAACAGATTACTGACCAATGTTAGTGGTGTCACACATATGGACTCGCAGCTACTGGGGCAATGTTATCTAAATGGCTATACTTATAATCTTACTGGTAGGTCATAACTTTGACCCACATTGTACCCACCTCATGATTTTGCTCTATAAAACTCCCTCTGAGAAGTGGGCTTGTGTGCAACCTGTTTGGGACCCCACCTGTCTCTGAGGAACTATTCTAGTCCTCATTCATTTTTTCCAAGAAATCTTCCTACTCTTAAAAAAATACACCGTCCAAGCAAAATGGTTCAGTGATGACTTTGAAACTTTCCCAAGCATTACTGCCAACCTCTCTCTATTGAATTTCAAATTCTTTCCTGTCCTGAGACTAAGTCAACATATGTAGGAAGGTAGTAAAACCCTACCACAGAAGGATCTGGCAAAGGGGTACCAGGCCTTTGGCCTGGTCTAGGTTGCAAGTGAAAGGACTCCAAGGTGGAAGAACAGGGGTTGAGGGCATTTGAAGGCAGTAAAGCCCTGTGAGAAGACAGCACCAGGTGCAAGTGCCCAGAATAGTAAGTCCCCAGCTTAGGAGGATTTGAGTTTCAAACTTCCAGAGATAAATGAACTTCAAGTACAAATATTCATGAATATGAAAAAATTATGGAAGTAGCTCATGTGATTACTAGACATTGTCTTTTTTTTTTTTTTTTCCAGAGACAGATTCTTGTAGCTCAGCCCTGGCCTTGAACTTGTGATCTTCCTGCCTCATCTCCCAAGTGCTAGGATTACAGATGTGTGCCCCCATACCCAATTTGTGCTGCTGCACACTTAATGTACAGTAGGATAGTGTACAGAAGTACAGAGCTCAACCAGAGCCCAGGAGGTGCTGAAGCAAGAAGAAAAGCAGGGGTGAGGAGGGACTGGCTAAGAAGCACAGAGCAATAAACATGAAAACAAAGTGAAGATAACTGAGACTGGACAGATGCAGAAAGAAGGTACATATCACATTCTTATACCACAAGTTGTCAACCAGTACTACAATTTCAAAGAACAAGGACAAGGCCCTAGAACATGTAGTTTGGCATGGCGGTGCATGCCTATAATCCCAGAACTCGAGAGGCTGAGGCAGGAGAATTGCATGAGTTTGAAGCCAACCAGAGCTATGTAGTGAGTTCAAGGTCAGCCTGGGCTACACAGTGAGCCTCTGAGTCAGAGAGAGAGAGAGAGAGAGAGAGAGAAAGAGAGAGAGAGAAGGAAGGGAAGGGAGGGAGGGAGGGAGGGAAGGAAGGAAAGAAAATAGAAAGAAAAAGAGAGAAAGGAAAGGAAGAAAAAGATCATAGGCCATGTGAAGTTTTCTGTGCTAATAAAGTCAATAATAATATCCAGAAAGCACAGCCAAGTGATAGAGGAGATAAAAAAACCTCAACATGTGGATGTAGGATCTGCACCGACTCCTACTCAGCTTAATGCTTATTCTGAAAAATATAAAGTCTGTTTTAAAATCAGGATGCATCTTTTACCCAAGACTGACTCTGTCAGACTTACGAAGAAATCCAACTTCCAAATGTACTCCTCCCAAAACAGAACTCATTCTTCAGTCAGGTGCCATAGGTCCAGGGCCCACTTCTGAGCCCAGCCGTCCACAGGAGATGGAGCTGGGGCCCTGGGAGCCCCTGCAGCAGTGGAGTGTTCTCCTTTACCTCTGCTGTTGGGGAGAGGGAGCCTAGCAAAGAATCTGGACTCCTAGATATACAATTCTATTTCATTACAATGACTTTTAAATTCCTCTCTGTAAGGCAAATTTAAAAATCCTATTATTTGCATAATAGCATGATTAAAATAAAGCTCACACACTTTAATTCCTTATTAAAACATTTTAAAGTGCTTATTTCTATGTAATAAACCAAACAAATATGATTACCTCTGCCCATGTTATTCCTGTTCGATTGAGGACTAAAACCTTCAGTGTAGAAAATGCTCCAGTTAGAGATGGTGAAGTAGAAGGAAACTGCAGTTTATTTTCACTGTACAGAAAGAGAAGACATTGCTGTACAAGACCCAACAAAGTCACTAAAAGCACCCCAAAGAGGGTTTGGTTTGTTTCAACTCTAAAATGAAATTCTATCAAAAACAAAGTGAGTCAAGCATAGCTAGTTTTTAATACTTGCAACATACAGCCTTTGACGGGGCTATGAAATTCAGACAGCAGCATGGGGCCGGAGGTGTCTGGTGTCACTGGCTTCAGGACTGAGCACAGCAACATGAAGACCCTTCCACTAAATCTTACCCAAATGCTAGACAGGGCTAGAATTTTGCTTGCTTCATATGGACGTCTGTTCTTGTGCTATTCAGATGAATAACTGGTCTTTAAAATCTCTCTCAAAAGCCTCATCTCAGTTTGGGGCCAGTATGGACTACATAGTAAGTTCAAGGCCAGCCTGTACCACATAGCAAGACACTTTAAAAAACAAAACAACCTGGTCAGGCATGGTGGTATATGCCTATAATCTCAGCAGTCTGGGAGCTAGCCTAGGTAATTTAGCAAGACAATATCAAAATAATATGAATAATAATAAGCTGATGAGGTAGTTCAGTTAAAGAAACACACAACACACACACACACACACACACACACACACACACACACACCAGTATAGAGAACCTGACCACTTGTTCTGCTGTGTCTGACTTAGCCAGATAAAGGCCAATCATATATGAAAAGCTGGCTCATTACATGTATGATGCCCTGGATTTGATCCCCAGTACTACAAAAAGAAAAAGAAAAAATCAAGACTCACTGGATCACACTGTATAATCTTAGAAACATAATCCTGACCAGTGGACTCTTACCTAATCTTAAAAGATACCGTTTATTTCAGCTAAGTTTTAGGTTTGTGAAACTCAGAGTCTTGGAGCCTGTCTACTGTATTCAGCTCTGCAGTCTCGGTGTGAAGGCAATGTAAGACTCACAAATTAATTAAACAATAACCTTTTCATTGAATGTACTACAACAACAAAAAGACTCCAAATCGTAACAATCAAGCTCTCAATGCAAGGTAATCCATAAATTTTTTTCATGTACTAATCTTCACATATTTTACCCTTCTGATTTATACATTAGGGTTATAACACAATATAAGCATAAATGTTAAGCAAATATACACATTATATGAGTCCATGAATAAAACTGTGGTATAATTAAAAAAAAAAAAAAAAAAAAAAAAAAAAAAAAAAAAAAAAAAAAAAAAAAAAAAAAAAAAAAAAAAAAAAGAAAGAAAAGCTGGTTCAGAAATGAGCAAGGGCTGGACACAGGTGCACACCTATAATCCCAGCACTAAGGAATCAGAGGCAGAAGAGTTATGAGTTCCAGGCCAGCCTGGGCTACATAATGAGACTTTTTTTAAACAAACAAAAAGCAAAAAAGAGAAGGATGGAGGTGGGGATGTAGCTCTGGCAGCACCTGCCTGGCTTGGGTTCCTTTCCCAGCACCTTATTAGTAAGGTAGATAAAAAATCCATATCAGAACCAAATGAAACAGTATCCTATTGAAACTACTCATTACTAAAGCAATCAAATGTTAGAAGCTTCCAATTAAACAAGTACTTTTTTTGTGTGCAGGTTCTCACTACGCAACTTGGACTTGTAGTGATCCTCCTGTTTTCAGCCTCCCCAGCACCGGGATTACAGGTGTGCACCGCCATGCCCGGTCTCAGTAGCCGTCTCAGCATGCCTGGGGAGGGGGCTGGCATGGCACCTGGTACCAGGGATTGAACCCTAGTTCCTGCACTTGCCTAAGCAGGTGCTTAGTCCACTGAACTGTCCCGCCAGCTCTTAAACAAGCACTTTTAATGTCACCTCTCTTATACCCCCCAACTGTGCATCACCTCCCTCAATGTTGCATTCTTTGTGGTCAGGCTTATGAGAAGCCTGAAGATCTTCCAGCTCTATGTCTACCTGCCTCATCCTCCACCAATCAAAAAAGACAAAATACTTACTAATGAATTACCTCATGTGCCCATGAAGAATAAACTAATCCCAGCAATGAGGAAGGTGAGGCAGGAAGGTTCCTAGTTGGGAGTCCCACCTGGACACCTTAGCAAGATGCTGTCTCAAAATAAAGAATAGTGTGGCTCAGTGTGAAGGCCCTGGGTTCACAATCCCCAGTACAAATAATAATATAGTAATAAGCTCCTCTTAGGTAAATTCAAGTGAGCCAAAATCAAACCTGTGTAAAACAAAAGCTCTGCCCAGCAGCAGCCTTCCCTGGCTTTGCCTCACCTGCCTCATGCCCACTGAGATGCTGGGATGGGCAAGGACACTAGGAGTTTCACACTTTGTGACAGTCAGGCAGCCAAGGGGCCATACCTCAGATTCAGAGCCTCCAGGTGCTTGAGCTGATTGGCGATACAGATCACTTCATCCCAGGATGACAAGAGGTTTTTTGACAAATCTATTTCCCTAATATCTAAAAGGACATGTTAAGATACAGTAATTTCAAAAGATTCGTGAAAGACATAAAAATACCTCAATTCTGGACTGTGGGATCTTTTTACTTTATAATCTCTAGTCAAAGGCACATAGTACTTTTTATCTTTTTAAATTACTCAAACTGTTCACTCAAAAGCTAAAAAATTTGTCATATACTCAAAACTTAAACACATAATCAACCAAGTATCATAATAGCAGCATTATCTAACAAAAAAAGAGAGGGGAAGAAACCATGACCGTGACTAATTCATGAAGCACCTACAGAGGACTTTAGAGGCCTTGCTCTTGGCACTACAGAGCAGCCACAAGCCTCCAAGCACAGCCCCTCTCTCGAGCAGGGGAGGAACAGGGCAGCCTGGACACAGGTTCAGAAGTGCCAAGAACAATGAACAGAGGGTCTTGGGCAGCTCAAATCAGACAGTGTGACGCCCACTGCTCTAGTCCTAGGGTTCAGAGGTGCGCAGCAGGAAACCAGGCAAAACAGATGATGTACCAATGTAACGGAGGGCCAGGAGCAGTGACTGTGCCAACAGCAAGGGGCCCATTTTAGCTAAGCCTTGCAGAGAGAGCTTAGAGCAGGACTGGACCAGTTAAGGGGGAGCCTCTGCTTTAATCTGACCTGTGTGGCTATTACTCAGTTCCCTCCTCTATCCCACAAGGAATTACTGAGAGCCAAGAGGGTGGCAGCAGCAAAACAATGTCTAGGGGGCAGAAGTCGGTGGGCAGTGCCTCCACTGTGTTTCTACAATGGGCGCATGCTCGGTGACAGCGCAGGCACATGGGGAGAGGCTTACACGTGGGACAAATGGGGCTTGGGTTTCAGAAAGGAGGTTATAAAGGCTTTTGGGGGCTAGGTCAGTGTCACAAAGGGACGGGCAGGCCAGTGATGTCTTTGTGTGGCTCTACCTGAAGCAGGAAATACTTTAAGGTTTGGAGCAGAGCAAAGGGACCTGTCTCAGCGTTTTAGAACCCCTCAAGCCAGGGGTGATGGTGCATGTCATTAATCCCAGTACTCAGAAGGCTGAGGCAGGAGGATCACCTCAAGTTTAAGGCCAGCCTGGGCAACACAGTGTACTTAAGGCCAGCATATACTATACAGTAAAACTGGAAGAAAATAAAACAGGCTAGGCATGGTGATGCATCACAGCATGCAGGAAGTTGACACAGGAGGATTCTCGCAAGTTCAGAGCCCACCTAGGATACACAGTGAGTAGAAAGCCAGCCTAGGGGCAACCCACTTGGGCTTCCTTTCTGTCCCTCTCTGACAGAAGCTTTTCTATCCAATAAAGTTTTTTCCTCAATCTCTGGAAAAAAAAGAAAGAAAGGAAGGAAGGAAGGAAGGAAGGAAGGAAGGAAGGAAGGAAGGAAGGAAGGAAGGAAGGAAGGAAGGAAGGAAGGAAGGAAAGCCAGCCAGCCAGCCAGCCAGCCAGCCAGCCTAACTGCATAGTGAGACACTAAAAAAAAAAAAAGTCACTCTGCTGCAGATTTGGGCTATAAACTGAAGGGAATCAGAGGCAGGAAGTCTATACAACATGAGCATAAAACTGATCATGAACTGCTTTTACTATTTAGAAGTCAGGCAGACTTAGAGAACCAGGGAAAGACCTTTAAAGTTTAGAAGGAGTCTATTTGATTTGCCACTGGGAATATTTTAACTTAGCAGCTATGTTTTTAGTTGTGGGCATAAAAGCAACAGATGGCAAGGAACATGAAGCCAGAACCAGTGCTGCTGCTCTTCCTAGAAGCTGGTGAGAAGGCAGTCCAGGCTGGCACAGTGCTCTCCAGGCTGCTGGCTCCTGTCTGTGTCTCTGCCGTCCCAGCTTCACTGCACAGTGTGGCTCAGACATGATTGCTGAAGCCCTGAACACTGCACCTGCTCCCAGCTGCTGAGGGAGGCAGAGGCAAAGGCCCACTACCTACCAAGAGTGTTCCTTTGCTAAAAGCCCCATCTAGAACTTTCACCAAAAGCCTACCACCAGGGTACGCCCACACAGCCACGCCTGCAAGCATGGGCTCTGGGAAGGCAATTCTGAGTGGTACTTAGGTAGAGAATCAGGGAGAATGGACACCCGGTGTATAACCAGCATTGTCTGGCACAGGTATCAAACCACTCGGCACCCAGAAGCCAGCTGTCATGAAAAGGATACTCTGACACGCTTTGGCGATCCCTTCTTTTTCACCAGCATAACTCACTGCACAGTTAATCAGAGAAACTTCTTTCAAATTGCTCAGCTGACTGCAGGAAAAAGAAAGCTCATAGTTCATATATACATAGATACTGCCCATTGGTCCTTTCAATACAAGCATTTCAAACACACAAAAAGGTACTGAAAATCACAAATACTAGTAGCTGCTACCAAAATGAAGAATACATTATAAAATAATTGAAAACATTACAAATGCAAGTAGTCCTGTATCCTGGTCCATAACACACTCCTCTCCCACTCCCCAGGGGAAACTAGACGTTTATATAATCCTGTCTTTGCCTTCCTTCCTGCAATGCTGGGGAAGAAACCCAGGGCCTCATGCATGCTGGGCAAGCATTCAACCCACTACTGACCTATAATCCCAGCCCTAAATCTTTCCTAGTCCCTTCACTATATACTACCATGTCCCTAAACAATTATGGCATTTGTGTATATAATGAAACAATATAAATGCTGCTCTACTATGCAGAGCCTCTTGCAACTTACCTTTCCCCATCACACTATACTGTTTAGCAGTTAGGCTGAGCTCTACTGACACACGAGGTTACAAAACATTTTCATACTTGATAGCTTTTTACCGTATAAATAGAACATTACTAATTTTTTTGAATCTTCAGTTGACATCTGGATCATTCCTAATAGTGAAGTAACTCACAAACTTTCTAAGAATACACTTCAAACAGTGCAGATGCGATTTCACTAATACTCTCTGTAGCCTTTTTATTAAATAAAAAAAGAGAAGAAAAAGCACTCAGTTGCCCAGGCTAATCTTAAACTCATGTCTCTCTTGCCTCAACCTTGCCAGTACATGGACTCACAGACATGTGCCACTGCACCTGGTTATACTTTATTATTTTTTTAAATCTTTTATTTATTTGGTATAGGGTCTCAGTACACAGCTTAGACTCATAGTGATCCTCTTGTCTCAGCCTCCCCAGGACTGGGATTATTGGTGTGCATCACCACACCCAGTTTCAGTGGGCACCTGGTTATACTTTATTATTTTTTAAAATCTCTTATTTATTTGTTATAGGGTCTCAGTACACAGCTTAGACTCATAGTGATCCTCCTGTCTCAGCCTCCCCAGCACTGGGATTATTGGTGTACATCACCACACCCAGTTTCAGTGGCCATCTAGGTGCGGGGCCAGCACAGCAAGTCTTTGGGCTTACAGGCGGAGGCTTAGAACCCCGAGCTGTCTCCCCAGCCTGTACCTGGTTATAACCTTCTTTAAACATTAACTATGTTAGGGCTAGCCAAATAGCTCTGTGCCTGCAGGGGTTAGGGGTTTGATCCCTGTGGCCCCAGCCCCAGCATGAGCTGAGAAGGCAATTGAGACTGGATGGCATGCTACTGTGATCCCAGCTCTTAGGAGGCTATAAATAGGCGGATCACTATGAGTCCAATCTAGTAGTGAGACCCAGAACACCCTTTAGACCCTTCCCCATGATACAGGGGGAAAAATAACTATGTTTATTGGTATATTTTAGGTATACATAATGATCACATTCATCATAGGGAATTTGTACCTGTGCATGATATAATTTGATTCTTTTTCTCCCATTCCCTACCTTTCCTTCAACCTCTCTTCTCCTTATTTATAAAAGCTTTGTTTCCTTTTTTCCTTCATTTCCTCATCATTTTTTTCTTTTTCCTCCCTTCCCACCTTCCCACTCCCTTGATCCCTTTCTTATTTTAATATTTTCTTTCTATTTCATAATATCTATTATATATTTTGGTCCTTATTTACATTCTTGGTTCCTCACACAAAGAAACAATGTAGTATTTACATATGTGTTGTATTTATTTCACTTAAGGGTATGATCTCAAGGTATATCCAAAGCTAGAAGTGTCTCAAGCTTACCCTTCTTTTTGGAAGGGTAGTACTCCATTGTATTAAAAAAAAATCTTCATGCATTCATCAATTGATGGGAATTTGGGTTGTTTCCAAGATTTAGCTATTACAAACTGTGTTGATATAAACCCAGGTGTGCTTATATCGATGTAGTATGATGCTTTTAATTCTTTGGGGAAGATACCAAGAAGGGGAGTAGGAGGCCAATGAGACCTCTAGTTATTTTTCTGAGGAATCTCCACACTTATTTCCACAGTGGTTGTACCACTCTACACTCCCACTAACAATGCAGAAGGGCTCCTTTTCCCTCACATCCCTGCCAGCATTTGTTATTGATTATTTTTTGACAACAGCCATTCCTGCTGGGCTTGGTGGTGCCCACCTGTAATCCCAGCACTTGGGAGGCTGAGAGAGGAGGATTGTTGCAAGTCTGAGATTAGCAGGAGCTATAAAGTGAGCTCAAGGCTCGCCTGAACTGCATAATGAGATCTTGTCTCAAAAAGACAAAAACAAAAAACAAAAAAGCCATTCTTTATGGAATAAGAGGGACAGCAGATATTTTTTAAGTGTTGAGTATCTGTGGCTTTTATTCATTAAAAAAAATCTACATATTATAGTGTCTAAGGGCACAGAATCTGGATTCAGAGTATTGCACTTGGCTTCAAATCTCTTGGCATTAGACATAAATTAAATCTCTGTGCCTCAGACTTGTGATGTTAAAATACTATTTATACACTGAAGTTCACTACAGTCAAAGTGCAAAAACTATCTATGGGCAGATGAAAGGGGAAAAGAAACCCCAAAAATATGGTATGCACATTCAGTGGAATATTGTTCAGCCTTAAAAAAAGAGATTCCAATAACTGATAGAGCATAGCTGAACACTAAGGACATTGTACGCTAAGTGAAGTAAGACACATACCAAAAAGCGAATGTAGAGTTGAGTGCATAACTATAATCCTAGTTAGGATCACAAGCTCAAGGCCAGCCTGAACAACTTAGCACGACCCCATCACAAAATATTGCCTATCACATGTGAGGCCAAAGTCAATCCCCAGCCCAAGGAAAACAAACAAACAAGTATTGTATGATTCCATTTACTTGGGTTTTCTAGATTAAATGAACTCTTAAGAGAGTAGCGGGCAGCTGCCAGAGACTTGCGAAGAGGAAAATGGGGAACAGTGGTTTAATGGAGATAGAGTTCCAGTTTGGGGTGATGAAAACATTCTAGGGTTGGTTTCAGTTTGTGAGTATCATAACACAACTGAACTGTATTCTTAGAAATGATTAAGATGGTAAATTTCATATTTGTATTTTACAGTAATTTTTAAAACACTACAATGATTTAGCGAGGTACTATTTGAGAAGCTCTCGAAATGTGGCCTAGGGACATATTAATTCATTTTATTAGTATTCATAAAACTGACAACATTTGAGGCAAACAGTGTAGGGAGAGCACAGTGCAGGGCATGAATGGTCACAAGTATCAGCAGCAGACTCCTGGGACAGAGGTTCCCGCACTCCCTCAGGTCATGGGGCCTTTAGAGTTTCATAATATTTTATGGTGCCCTCAGGCCAAAACAAATACCTCACAGTTTCAGTGACAGGGCTGGGGCCTAATCATATCCCGATGACTTATGTCCTCTCAGCTTTGTGACTGGTGGGCTTTCACAACTTCCCATAGCCTGGACGGCACCATCTCCATGTACTGTCCACAATTATTTTCAGCAGGCACTTGGTTTTTTGGTTTGTTTGTTTTTAATCACAATAACTGCCCCAAATAAAGCCTTTTAGGGACCAGTTCCTTCTATAATTTAAAATATGTTGTACTGGGATAACTTGGCTCAGAGCGTGGGGCACAGGTCTTTATACAGTCATGACTCCAGGGACAAAGCCATCTCCAAGAAAAAGCACACATGATGGTTCTTACCTGCTCTTGATTCCTTTGTTTTTATGTCTTCTTTGAAGCAAAAGCTGATCAGATGAATATCATTATGGGGATAAGACAGTGGCTTATAGTAGAGGTTTCAATAACAACAGTTATCACTCACTACATAACCTCAGCAGATTTACATTTTAGGTCTTACTTTATGAATGCATAAACTGAGGTTTAGAAATAATAATTTAAAAAAAGGAATGACAATTAACCTTCCCTAACTTTGTCAAGAGTCAGAAAAGGCCTGACTACCATCAAAACCAAGCCTATATGATTCAAGTTTGTCAGTTCTGCTAAGCTGTCTCACAATCAATCTTTCTTCTTTGCTTCCTTGCTTCCTTCCTTCCTTTCTTTGGTCCAGGGCCTTACTATGCAGCTTGGACTCAAAGTGATTCTCCTGTCTCAGCCTCCCCAGTGCTGGGATTACAGGCATGTACCACAGGCCTAGTTTCAGTGGCTGGCATGGCATGCAGTACCAGTGATCGAACCTAGGTTGTAGTGCTTGCCAGCCAGGTACTTAGACCCCAAAGATATCTCCCCAGCCCATAATTTCTTAATTGCTAACCTGTAAGTAGCCAAAGTAAGAGATTGTTTCATAATCTCTACCATTTTTCCTTTTCAATCAAGATAAGCCCTAGCTAATATTAAATGCAATGATTTTTAAGTCTTAGGACTTTCATCAGAAACACTCATGAATTATGTGGTCATTCTTAAAGGAGAAAAGTCTGTTCATAATTTGTTAATATTCACAGGGTCTATGCTGTTCTCTGACAAAGATTAACTAATTAAAATAAAATGTCCACAGCATCACAAAAAAAAAAAAAAGGAAAAGAAAAAGAAGATAAAATGTAGGGGCCGGAGCGATGGCTCAGTAGAATAAGTGCTTCCCTGGCAAGCACAGACCTGAGTTCAATCCCTGGTTCCGCCAAAAATAAATAAATAAATTAATTAATTAATTAATTAAAAAAAGATAAAATGCAGCTTTTTTGGCAAAAAGAAAATGCAGTATTTCCATTTTATATATATTTTTAAATATATTTAGCACAGAGTCTACAGGGTCTTACTACACAGCTCAGACTCATAGTGATCTTACCCAGTGCTGGGATTGCATGCATGCACCACCATGCCCAGTCTCAGCACGCCCCAGGGGCGGGGCTGCCATGGCACACTGGGGATCAAACTCCAGTCCCTGTGTCTGCCTAGGCAGGTGCTTTAACCCAGTTATCTGGCTGGCTCAATATTTCTATTTTAAACGAAGGACTAAGAAAAAAAGGAAAAACTAAAACAAAAAGCTCTAACTTTATGGAAACATTTAACCCAAATAAGTCATCATGACAAACAGTAAAAATAAATGCATCTGGGGAGAGGTGATGACTGCCTATTCAATTTGTATTTTCTAAATTCTCAACAATAAATATATATTGTTTCATAACTAAAACATAGCCAAGTTGCTTTTTTAAAACGTATGCAAAAAGGGAGCACATCTTTGTGGAGCCATATACCCTCTACGAAGAGGAGAACATTGTGATGCTCACAATTAAAAGGCATTTAGTGCCCCTCACTCTGAGGTACTTCTTGGAAGCAAACTACTGGGTCATACACACTAAAATTCAGATACAGTAGGCTCTAGGGATCAAGGATCCTCTACATCCCAAAGTTCTGCAAGTGATACAGATGTGTAGCTAGAGACAAGAACCACTCCCTGCTGGACGGTGCCTGCCCTCGTCCTCAGCACAGGTTAAAACTCAACTTATTGGGCTGGAGAGATAGCTCAGTGGCATAAGCACCTGCCTTGCATGTGCAAAGACCCAAGTTTGATCCCCAGTACTACAAGCTGTGCCAGCCCCAGAGCCCAGGTGTGCCTACCAGCCCAAAACTGGGCATAGTGGTACATGCCAGCACTGGCAAGGCTGAAACAGGAGGATCACTAAGAGTCAAAGCTGTGTAGTGAGATCTTGTTATCACAAAAAATAAAAAAAAGAAACTCTTATCACCTGTTAATGTCAGCCTGAAATAGAAAAGGGTCAAAATATCAGCTTTAGTTATTGATAGTCAATACGTAATATAGTACAAATATTAACAGTGAACAAATCAATGTTTGATGCCAATCTAGAAAATTCTATCAACCCTATGCTAATCAAGATTTTAATTTTCCTGAATCCTCAATCTTTTGGTTTCTAAGATCTCAAATCAGTTTCCACAGAGAGGAAAGGTTTGGAAGCAAGGTCCTGAGCATCCATATGCAATCAGAAAAATTTTAGGGTTGAACCTGGCAAAAAAGGACAAGACTTAGAATAAAAGTCTGACACTGCAAAAGTCAGCTTTACCATTACCAGCCTACTTACCTCTGCTGTTTTATAATAGAGTCAAAACCAACAGTTTCCACAGGTTTGTTTCCAATTATGATGTGCTCTTTGCTGTCATCCTCTGGTCTGTCCTCTAACACATAACGGTTCTTAATTGCAGTAAGAAAGTCCACTCCAAAATTTACCTTGTTTGGACGAATGAAGGATCCTCCTGTTGGGTGCCTAGAAAAGAGAGAAACAGAAGTATCTAAGATGGGCATGGTGGTTCACTCTTGTAACCCCAGTATTCAGGAAGCTAATGCAAGAGGATCACAAGTTCCAGACTATCTTGGGCTACAGAGCAAGGCACTGTCTCAAAACAAGCAAAGAAACAAACAAAAAGTACCAAACAAGCAACAAGTTCCTTCCTCCCTTCCCTCCTTTCTTCCTTTTTTCCTTCCTTCCTTCCTCCCAATCAGAAGAGAAGGCCTCAGTTTTCTGTATTCTAAGTCTTGTCCTTTTTTGTCCATCCTCTCAACTTCCTCGCCTTGCAAACACCAAGAGTGACAGAGGACAAAGCATTGCAGACAGAACAGATCAGGTGCCAGCCTTCCAGCCATAATCAGCCTACACTTCAAAGGAACAAAAGGTATAGGCTTGCTTGGATTATCCACTAAACTGGGATCTGAACTCAGTCTGTCCATTTGTCTACCAGGGACAACAGAGACATGCTGTGATATGGACATTTCTTTCTTTATTATTCTTGTTTTTATAAGCATATGACATTTCTAGAGTTTTGTGGGGTGGTTTTTGTTTTTGTTTTTGTTTTTTTGGTAGAACCAGAGATTGAACTCAGGCCCTTGTGCTTGCCAGGCAAGCACTTATTCCACTGAGCTATCTCCTCGGCCCCCTAAATTTTATTGCTATTGTTCTCTTCTTGTTTTTTTTATCTCTTCCTACTCTCTTTTCTTCCTGTCTTTATCAATTTTCCAAAGTTTGCATAACCTTCCTTTATTGTCCATCCTTGCTTGTTAGTCTTTTTTTTTTTTTATTTCTCATTATTTCCCCCCATCGTTTAAATTTTCTTCTTTCACAGTAAAATTGTCATATTGAGGGCATATTTACTGCATACAATTTTCTGGTTATCATTTAGATTTGTTATATAATCATTAATCTACTTCATATGGTTAAAGGCAGCAACAACTGTCATTTTATAGGCTGTGTTTGATGCCATTATCATTGCTGATTGCACTACTTTATTCAACATGACATAATTATTCTAACCAGTTGTTCTTCCTGGTATACCAAGACTAAGAAAACCCAAGGATCATAAAAAAATACTACAGGTGAGTGCCAAAGAATCACGGGCTGAGCCAAATAGGCAGCAACTTCTCATACCTAATAAATTAAAAAGGTAGGATCTTGCAACTGACTCAAACACCCTGTCTCAAAAAAACAAACAAAAAAAAAAAGTCAGAAAACTTCCTTTCAGAGAAAAAGAATTTGACAGTGAGGCATACAGAACTCCAATCAGCCATGATTTTTTTTTTAAAAAGCTATACAAAGGCATATAACAGTCAAGATTCTAGAAACTTTAACACAAATATAGAATACTGAAAGCTGTTAGAGAAAAGAAACAAACCACCTGTAAAGCAAAGCCCGTCAGAATCATGGCAGGCTTCTCAACACAAGACATGGAGAGCTTGGACTAAAGTATTTCAAACCCTAAAAGAAAGCTGCCTCCAACCCACATGGATATATCCCACAAAACTATCTTTCAAAATTGATGTAGAAATAAGATATTTCTATGACAAAGAACACCTGAAGAAATTCATGAACATTAAACCAGCACTCAATTATGTTCAGAAAGACATTCCAGAAAGAGATAACAAGGACTACAACATGAACCCTAGTAAAATGACTACCAGGTAAGGCAAACAGAGTAGAAAAAAGGAGTCAACAACAGGAAAATACTGTGACAAGGGTAAGTCAATGTGTGTTAGTTATAGCAGCCAACATTAATGGTCTCAGTTCACTAACTAAAAGATACAAACTAGCAGAATGGATGAGAAACAAGATCCAAAAGTACGCTGCATAAAAGAAACACATTTAATTATAAAATAAATTCATAGATTGAGGAGATGGCTCAGTGGAATAAGTGCTTCCCTGGCAAGTGCAAAGGCCTGAGTTCAATCCCCAGTTCCATCAGTAAATAAATAAATTCACAGACTGAAAGTCATAGGATAGAAAGCAATATTCCTTGTGATAGGAACCCAGAAAAAAACTAGAGACAGCTAGTATATTCCTAGAAAAAGTACCTATCAAGCCAAGACTGATTAACAAAAACATACAAAGTCACTATATTCTTGTTAAGAGAACAATCCAAGATGAAGAGATACAATCATAAATATATATTCACCACATATCAATGCAGCCAAGTATATTAAAGATTAACAAACATGAAAAATAAGCACTGATACAATTATAATGGAGAACCTCAATACTCCACTACCACAAAAAGAGCAATGATGAAAAATCAACAAAAAAATATCAAAACTGAGCCAAATTCTTTTTTTTTTTTTTTTTTTTTTTTTTTTTGTCTTTTTGAGACAGGGTCTCACTATGCAGTTCAGACTGGCCTTAAGCTCACTTTGTAGCTCAGGCTGGTCTCGAACTCACAACAATCCTGCTGCCTCAGCCTCCCGAGTGCTGGGATTACAGGCCTGCGCCACCACGCCCGGCTCCTGAGCCAAATTCTTGAACGATGTCTATAGAATGTTCCACCCCACAATATAAGAATATACATTCTTCTCAGCTGCGCATGGGAATTCTCCAGTAGAATACATACTAGCTCACAGAACATGCCTAAGTAAATGCAAAGGAACTGAATTTATGCCATGCATATTAATAAACCACAGTGCAATGAAACTGGGAAAAAACCTTCATGAACACAGACACAAAAATCCTTAATAAAATCCTTACATGCCAAATTTTATAACACATTCAAAAAATCATTGAATAGTATCAAGTTGGCTTCATTCCAGGAATGGAAAGATTATTCATAATCTAATAAACACAATACAGTGTACCTCAGTTCATGAACTGTTTTGTTTTCAAATAATTTGGTAAACAAAAGGGTTTGGCAAAACTTTGGTTTTGTTTGCAAAGTGCATCGGGCAGTGAACATAAATGACCACAGTCATGTGTCTCTCATGAATATCAATGTGGCCATCTTTTCCAGATTCATGTAAAAATTCAAGTTTGTGAACGAAGATACTACTGTATACCACATAAATAGAACCCAGGATAAACCACATGATCATCTCCATTAACATAGAAAGAATGTCCTATAAAATTCAGAGTCTCAGGCTGGGGAAATTGCTCAGCAGTCTAAGCACCCACCTGGCAAGCTCAGGGACTTGAATTCTGTCCTTGGTAAGGCATGCCATGCTGAGCCTAGAACCCCAGGCAGGTCATGCCACCCCAGAACTGGGCATAGTGGTACACTCATATAATCCCAGTGCTGGGGAAGCTGAAACGAGGATTGCTACAAGTTGGAGCTTCATAGCAAGACCTTGTATCAAATATTTTTTTTTAAAATTCAGTATCTTTTCATGATCTCTCTACTTTTCACAGAAATAAATTCAAAATGATTCAAAAACCTAGGTTTAAGACCCAAAACTTTCAAACTCCTAAAAGAAAACAGAAGGGAAACACATGAAGCCACAGGCTCAGGCAAAGACAACCTCAGTAGGTCTAGAATAGCATAAGAAATAAGAAAAAAGCATGAGGCTAGCACAAAAAATAGATACATAGGCCAATGTAATAGCATACAAGACACAGGAAAAAAAAAAAAAAAAAGCCCGCGCAACTATAGCCTTTTGCGTTAACCACTGGAGAAAAGGTGACCTCTTTAACAAAAAGAACTAACATCTGATTCAGCTACACAACTCCTTGAAAAGATTAAGGTCAGCATACCATAGGGATAATTGCATACCTACATTTATTACAGCTTAATTTACAACAGGTTAGATCTGGAATCAGTCTATGTGCCCATCAACAGATCTCCAGGTAATGAAAATATGATGTAGACACATAATCGGAATATTACTCAAACATCTAGAGATCATGGTATTGACCCAAATAATCCAGGCTCAGAAAGAGAAATATTGCATGTTCTCCCCAATATGTGAAATCTAAACGATGACCAGCTAGTCAAAGGGAGGCTATTAATAAAGGAAATGAGAGGGAAAAGGGCGTAAAGGTGGGTAATGGGCAATGACTATGATCAAAATATTTTTGTGTGCACTGAAACAAAAAAAGGAAAACTAGAGGAACAAAGGGCAAGGGAGACGATGAAGGATGAAAATCATCAGAGTGTGTTATGTGCATGTATGAATATGCCAAAATGAAATTCACTAATCAGTACAATAGGCACTAATGAAAAAATGTGAAACAATTTTTTTTTTTTTTTGACATAGCCCCGGCTGCCTTGAAACTCACAGTAATCCTCCTGCCTCAGCCACCCAATGCTGGGATTAATGCATGCATATGTAATGCAGTATAAAGCCAAAAATAAATAAATAAACTTTAAAAAAAGTGATAATGAATATGTTAAAATCTTTATTAATCTTCAATTTGGCTACAGGCAGATGGAGTTAGAAATAGTTCTAGGTAAAACACCTGCTTAGGCAGAGCACAGCAGCCAGGTTAGATCCCTGGTGTGCCATGCCAGCCCTGCCCCTAGGACACACTGAGACAGTGGTCGGGACTGGGCGTGGTGGTACACACCTGTAATCCCAGCACTTGGGAGGCTGAAATCAGGAGCGCCCAATCTATGTAGGAAGACCCTGTACTAAATACATAAAAAGAAAGTAAAAGAAATAGTTCTAGGTGGTCATAAAGTAGATGCTGTACCCTTTACAGATCAAAAGCTAACATCTAGGGCTGGCGTGATAGCTCAGTGCCTAGCTCTGCTTAGGCAGAGCACAGCGGCTGGGATTTGATTCTGGCCTACCAAGCCAGTCCAACCCCCACGGCATGCTGAGAGGCTATTGAGACTGGGCATGCGATAATAATCCCAGCACCTGGGAGCCTGTAAACAAGAGAATCACTGAGTCAGAGTGAGACCCCAAGTACCAGGTAGACCCTGCCCTAAATACAGGAAAGAAAAAAAAAAAAGCTAAAATCTAAAACCAATCATCTATGGAGCATTCCCAGGGGTTTCTTGGAAAACAAACATCCCAGTAAATGACAAATGCTAGCTAAATGGGCATCCATCAGTAACAAATCTCTAAAAAATAAGGTGGAAAGACAGACTCCAATGAAATTCTAGATTAAGATGAAGGTGTTGTATCCAAACACTGAAATTCTGAATCTTGTCTAAAGAGAAAAGTATTGGTGGGGATGGGAATAAAATGAGCAGAGTGTAAAATATGTTTAAGCATTTTGCTTGTTGAAGTTTCTTCCTCCTTCTGCCCAAGTACAAATACTGCTAAAAAATCAACACTTGATGATCACGTCATGGAAGTGGGATGTGTGCAAGAAGCCCAGTAATCAAGATTCAGTCTGCCGGGGCCAGGGAGATGGCTCAATGGAATAAGCACTTCCCTGGGAAGTGCAAGGGCCTAGTTCAATCCCTGGTTCCGCAAAAAAAAAAAAAAAAAAAAAAAAAAAAAAAATCCTGAATTAAATAGAAATAAAATTTCAAAAAAAAAGATTCAGTCTGAGCCGGCATGGTGGCGCATGCCTGTAATCCCAGCACTCGGGAGGCGGAGGCAGGAGGATTGTTGTGAGTTCGAGACCAGCCTGAGCTACAAAGTGAGCTTAAGGCCAGCCTGAACTGCATAGTGAGACCCTGTCTCAAAAA
>PVKA01021061.1:16157-39480 GCA_004027165.1 Ctenomys sociabilis | reverse complement strand
ATTATGGGCTCACGATGTATACTTCATTTTTATACATTTATGCTTTTCTGCTGGATGGTTAAGACCTAGGTAGATCCAAACTTATATACCAACACATGTACTTTATATTTCCTATGTGGTCATTGAAGTCTTCTCAGGGTTTATCTTGTAGTCCTGTACATTATTCTGTAGTTCCTTTGTCTGTGTCATCCATGTGTATATATATATATATATATATATATATATATATATATAGTCATCATTTCTCTAGGATAAGAACACTGGCCACTTCCTGCTTAAAACTTCTTTGAAGAAAAGTCCCTTTTTGTTGATCCAAGTTCACAGATTCCTCAAGTTCTGTTTTTTGCTGTGATCTCACAAGAAGAGCCAGAGATCGGAGGCAGTGCCAAATGTTGTCCAGCAAAAACCTCCAGTGAGGCTGTACCTGTAAGAATTGACACTGAGTTCTCACTTTGCTCCGGCTGCTCTGCTCCTGATGTGGCTTCTGACCTTGGGTACCATTGGTTGTTATCACCATTATTTCTGAGCTTAAGTTCTTTCACATGTAACCTGTTTTCTTAAAACTTCATTTAAAACATGTTTCAGGAGACCAGATCAAGATTTATGTACAAAAATATAAAGTGGTTTCTTCCAAGAATGTAACAAGCAGGGTTTACTTCCTTAGCAGAGGCACTGTCCTCAAATATTATGCCAACTCCAGCTCTCATAAAGCTCTCTTGGGAATTTAGAATTTCACTTAGGAAGACTGAAGTTTTTGCCATTGTTCAGGGTTGAGGGAAGTGATAAGTAGTATCCCTTTCCAAATGAACATACATAATGGAGAAAGTTGGGGTGCTGAGTAAGCATTTGAGAATTTGATAACTGTTATTGCTTAGATCTAAAGTGGTGCCCAGTGCCTCATGTGTTTGGAATGTGACTGGATAATTAGGGGACAGCTGACTTGTTGGTAGGTGGCATGAGCCTATTTGGAAGAGGTGGATCATGGGAGCATGGCCTGGAAAAGTATATATCCCACCCTGTATCCTTCCTTTACTCTCTGCTTCCTTTGCAATATGCCTCGAGAAGCTCTCCCCTGCCATGACTCTGTGGCATGCTCTCCTGCCTTGGAATTGGCTTGACTATGAACTGAATCATGAACCACAGATAAACCTATTCTCCCTTAAATTGCGGGTGTTGAATATTTTGTCCTAGTGATGCAGGACATAACTAAGATCGTGGCCATAGCTTGAATTATTACCTTGAAACCTTCCAGTCCTTTCACTCAATAGAGTTGATTCACCAATCCAAGGTAGAAAAGGAGAATTTAAACCAAAGTGAGGACTACTTGTCACATATAGTTGACTTGGAGACAGTAAAAGCAAACAGAGTACATGCTTATGGAGATGGGGTGAAGAGGAATGAAATCATTTGACCACTTTTGCCAATCCAACAAGTCATTCAATTGCTCAGGAGAAGTATAGGAAGTAGGAATGGGAAGAGAGACAAGTCTTCATTCTTCCTAATTTGAGTAGTTGATGACACTGTGTAGGGATAATAGAAAACTCCTAAAGTACCATCCTGAATCAACGGTAATCACTCCATGTAGATAAATTAAGTCTGTAAAACATGATGTGCAAGGTGAAGACATAATATTCTATTTATAAACACTATTAGAGTAGATGCCTCTATTCAATGAATTAAGAGAATGTATCTGTATACCTATCTTTTTTTCAAAGCTGATTTATAGGACAGTTTCAATAGTTAATACTTTTTACATTGCTATCTTCCTAGTGGTTATCCACAGTACAAGAAGCAGACAGGACATCCTGTCCAAACACTATTAGTGCAAATCTTTCTTCTCATAGAATTATGCAATCATAAGGAAATCAATCAACAACAAATGCTGGCGAGGTTGTGGGGAAAAGGGAACCCTTCTCCACTGCTGGTGGGAATGTAGACTGGTACAACCATTGTGGAGGTCAGTGTGGAGACTCCTCAAAACAGTAGGACTGTAAATCCCATTCAAGCCAGCTATCCCCCTACAGGGAATTTTCCCAGAGGAAGTGAAAACATTGTATCATAGTGATATATGTGTACCTATGTTTATAGCAGCACAATTTGTGATAGAAAAATCTTGGAAACAACCAAGATGTCCATCACATGAGGAATGGTTGAAAAAGATGTGGTATTTCTGTATAATGGAGTATTACTCAGCTATTAAGAATGATAAGCTTGAAGCATTTATATTCAAGTGGATGCCATTTGAACATATACTCATAAATGAAATATACCAGACACACATGTGAAAATATCATATAGTCTCCCTAGTATAAGAAATGAAAAGAAGAAATATGAATGGAAATGTACAACAACTAAAAACAATTGAGTCAGATAAGGCAAAGTGAATGGCATATGCTGCAGGATATTAATCAGCTTTTCTTCTGGATAGTTAACAACCTAAGTTCACAGATCAAAATTGGAGAAATAGAAGAGATGCAAGGCCAGCCAATACTTTGGCCCTAGCCTTTCAAGGTCAGCGAAGACTCAGGACATAGGAGAACCTGTACTGTAACATCATGAAACTCAGTTGAACGCCAAATTTTATGAACAAGGAGATTATGGAGCCACAGAGGAAAGAGATCGAAGTTCTATAGTGTGCCTCGGGAGAGTCACATGGAGAGAAAACCTTCTCTCAGGCTCTCACAGAGAGCAAACTGGTCAAGCATTGGCCATGACTCATCCACATGGACGACACAGACAAGGGATCTACAGAATAAGGTACAGGACTACAAGATAAACCCTGAGGGGACTTCGCTGACCTCATAAGAAACATAAAGTACATGTGTTGGTATATAAGTCTTGCTCTATCTAGGTCTTAACCATCCAGCAGAAAAGTATAAAATGAGGTATACAACATGGGGCCATAATAATAAGTTGAGCTACAAATGGCTACGGTCGACAACTTCTTCAGATAACTCATTAATGTTGTGGAATGCTGGACTGTGTTGAGTTGTGTCATTGAGTTCAGGCACCTAAATTGGTTGAATGACAATGGCGTGCTCATCTTCGACAGGGGAAGGGGTATAGACAAAGGAAGGGATATAGAAAGGAAGAATCATGATGTGTGTGTATGGACAGTACAGTTGGGATAGATAACACCGTGCTTCTACAAAATTCTATGAGAGGCAAGATTTACACTAATGGTGGTTGGACAGGATATTATGTTGGCTTCTAGTACTATGGACAACCACTAGGAAAATAACAAGGTAGAAAGTATCAATTATTGAATCTCTGATATAATACAGGTATAAAAAATAAGATACTTAAACAGCTACACTCTTAATTTACTGATAAGAGACATCTGCTATAATAATGTCTGTAAGTATAACATCATGTATGCACCTTGTACGATACCAAAACATGATGAAAACTGTTTGCAATGTATTGATTTATCGAATCTGTCCTGTTAAGGTGTCTTAAAACTGTCTCATTGATATTTGTACTTCAATAAAATAAAAAATAAATTAAAAAAAAGAATTATGCGAAAGTAGCTGGATATTTATCCTAACTATTCTGTATATACAAATACAGAATGGTCCTTCCTTTCTATCCCCTGTTTTTGTTTAGTACTGTCAGGGATGGGTACTCTATTGGTATTCAATTGTTGTGGGTGCTTGAATTCAACAAATAACCACTAAGAAAACAATAAGCAATGTGTTATTGAATTTGTCCTACTAATTTAATTTGAAATTGTATCATTGCTATTCATTCTTCAATAAAATTATGGAAAAAATTAAAAATGAAATTTAAGATATCTAAGAAAAAAAACAACACAATGTCACACCTGAATTCGTAAGACAAAAAACACTTCTCTTTCATCTAAAGACCACTGTTTACAGGCTTCCATTCATTATGTATTTTCCTTGCCTTATAGGCAATGGAATCACTACCTTCATAAGCATTACACTGATAACAAAACCAAAGAAGGGTCCATCCATAAAAGGGAACTACAAGCCACTCTCCCTAGTGAATACAGCTGCCAAATTCCTCAATAGATACTGACAAACAATACAGCAACTCATCATGAAGATTACACGCCATGACCAAAGAAAATTCATACTAAGAATGTGGGGAAAATTCAACATATGAATGTCAAGAAGTATAGTATATAACATCAACATAATCAGGGGTAAAAACCAATAGTCACAGCTGGGGAGGTTAGCTCAGTGGCTTAAGCACCTGTTTGGTAAGTGCAAGGAGCTGATTTTAATCTCTGGTATAAATAAATAAATAAATAACTATAAAAGGTCATCTCAATAGATGCAGAAAAAAATTGACAAAGTCCAACAACCACTCACGATAGGAACCCTTCAAAAAACTTGAACAGAAATTCTTTATCTCAATGTGATAATGGCCATATGCAATAAATTAGCAGTCAACATCTTACTCAATGGTCATTAACTAAAAGCTTTTGTACAAAAATCAGAAACAAGACAAAAATGCTTACTATCACCACTCCTATTCAGTATACTTCTAGAAACATTGATTAGTTAAGAGAAAGAGAAATTAGACAAGAGAAAAATGCAAAAGGAATAAGACAGGAAAGGAAGTTAAATTATCATTATTTATGGATCACATGATACTCTACAAAGAAGACCCCAAATATTGCACCTAAAGGCTCCTAAAATTAATAACCAAATATAGTAGCATAGCAGGATACAAAATCAATACTCAAAAACTAGCACCTTTCCTGCGCATAAATAGTAAACTAACTGAGAGAGAAATTAGGAAAACACAACTTTCCACAATAGTATGAAGAAAAATGAAATACTTAGCAATCAATATAATGAAGGAGTGAAACACTTTTACATTGACAACTACAGTGCTATGAAAGGCAGATCAAGGAGGATATCAGGAAATGGAAAGATATCCCTTGTTCATCAATAGACAGAATCAACATAGTAACGATATCCCTTGTTAATCAATAGGCAGAACCAACATAGTAAACAGTCCAAAACTATTACACAAATTTAATGCAATACGAACCAAAATACAAATAGCATGCTTCACAGATCAAGAGAAAATGTCTATAAGAATCATGAACCCAGAAGATACCTAGAATGACAAAATAAATTGTGGTCAACAAGGCCAAAACAGGGAGCATCCCAATCTCTGACTTGAAATTATACTATAAATCTACTAGGATAAAAAAATCATAGAACTGGCAAAAAGCAAACAAACAGCACAGACTGAGAATCAGTGAAACAGAATAGAAGATTCAGGAACAATTCCAAACGTATTCAGTCACCTTACCTTTGACAAAGGTTCCAAACACCTTCATTGAAAGAAAGATAGCCTCTTTAATTAATGGCTCTAGGAAAACTGGTTTTTCAAATGTCTAAGATTAGACATAGACTCCCACATTCTCTTACCATACACTAAACTAAAATCGAATGGATTAATGATTTAAATATTAAAACAGAAGCACTGAATCTGCTGGAAGACAGATTGGATAGAACCCTTGAAAATAGTGGTGTGGTCAAAGATTTTATGAACAAACTCAGATCACACTGGAAATATGAAGAATCAACAACTAAGATCACATCATACTCAAAAGCGTTTACACAGCAAACTAAATCAATAAAATGAAGAGATAAAACCCACCGTGTGGGAAAAATTTTTACTAGCTATTCCTCAGACAAAAGACTTCAATCTAGAATATATAAAAAACTCAAAACTGAAATTCTTCCAATTTTGAAAAAACATTAAAAAATGATTATCTGAAGCGAATAGATTCTTCTTAGATGAAGAACTACAAACAGCAAATAAAAATATGACAAATTGTTCAACATCACTGGCTATGGAATAAATGCAAATTAAAACACTGTGATCCCATTTAATTCTATGGAGAATAACTAGTATCAAGAAATCAACCAATAAATACTGTGAAGCTGTGGAGAAAAAAAGGAACACTGTTGGTGGGGGTGTAGACTAGTGCAACCACTGTGGAAATCAGTATCGAGATTCCTCAAAAAGCCAAGACTAGTGATTCCATTTAACCCAGTTATTCTTCTTCTTGGTATCTTCTTGAAATACTTAAAAGCATCATAACACAATGATATATGCACACCCATGTTTACAGCAATACAATCTGTAATAACTAAAGCCTGGAACCTGCCAAGATGCCCATTAACAGGTGCATGGTTTAAAAATTGTGTTACTTTATGCAGTGGAGTACTACATTGACATAATGAAGAACAACTTGAAAAATTTTTAGGTGAATGGATGCACCTTGAGAACATAATTTTAACTGGAATTAGTTGGACAGATATGTTTAAATAGTACATTTTTCTCTTGTGTGGAAAGCTGAAATTGTAAATAAGGACAAAAATTGAGAGGAAAGATATTAGGAAATAATAAGAAAATGTTGAAATGATAGGGGAACAAGGCAGGTGAAGAGGAAAATGAAGGAAAGGAAAAGGAAAAAGAAAATGGAAAGAAAACTTTTGTAAATGGAAAGGGGAAGAAGGGTTGAGGGGAGGGGAAGGGAACAAGGGGAAAAAGAAGATTCCAGGTAATCATGTACAAGTACAAAGCCCTTATGATGAATGTGATCATTATGCTTGTAAAAAGATTACCAAAAATTAATTTTGAAAAAAGAAGTCTAGAGCCAGGCATGGTGATGTATACCTGTAATCCTTGGAAGGCTGAGACACAGTTGTTATGAGTTCAGGCTAGTCTGCACTACATTCTGAGTTCAAAGTCAGCCTTCACTTTTTAGTGAGATCCTCAGCAAACAACAACAAACAGCAAACAAACAACTATGTCAAAGCAGCCTTGTAGATCAATAATATAGACTGGAAAACACAGAAACAATCCTGTGCACTTACAGCCATCTGATTTGGACAGAGACCAAAACATATGCTGTAGAAAAGATGGCCTCTTTAACAAATGGTGCTGGGAAAACTTGCAGTCCATACACACCAAAAGAAAACTAGACTCGTACGTCTCACCTTGAACTAAAGCCAAAAGAACTGGGTCAAAGACCTAGGCATATAAAAACAATTAGCAACTCTGCAACTGCTGGTAGATAAATATTGGAAGCTACTGGTACAGGGAAGGATTTCCTGAACAGAATTCCAAAAGTGCAAGAAACGATAAAAAGAATCAACAAACGAGACTACACCAAATGTAAAAGCTTTTAGTATAGCAAAAAAAGAACCAACAAAGTGAAGAAACAGTCACCAAATAGGAAAATCTTTTACCAGCTATTCTTTTAAAGAGGCCTAATACCTGGAACTTACAAATAACTGAAAAAGAAAAACCTTAACACCCTAAAGCCAACAACCCAACTTTTATAAAATGACCAAATAAACTGATTAGCCACTTCACAAAAGAACTACAAATGGCTAATACGTACATAAAAATATTCCTCATCTTTAACCATTAGGGAACTGTGAATTAAAACAGTGTGGAGATTCTACCTCATTTTATTCAGTACAGCTATTGTCAAGAACATACAACAAAGTAATGCTGGTGAGGCTCAGGGGAAAGGAAACTGTTCTACACTGTTGGTGAGGATTCCTCAAAAATGAAAACCTTAAAGTTGAAATTCCATTTGACCTCATTATTCCACTTGACCTTTCCTGGGTATATTGCCTTGAGAATCACCTTATATCTCCGTGCTTATCACAATGCAATTCACAATAGCTAATCTTTGGAAACAGCCAGATGCCCATCGGTGAACCAACGGGAGAGGGAAATGTAGCTAGCATGCGTGCACAGTGGTAACGTTCAGTCATGAAGAAGAATGAAAACACATCACTTGCTAGAAAATGGATGGGTCCTGAGACCATTACATCAAGTGAAGTAAGTCAGAACCAGGAAGTCAAATAGCACATAGTTTCCTTGTATGAGAAAACCAAAGCAACGGCAGAGTCTTTAGAGATGGGAACAGAAGTCAGGAGAAGGGCAGAGAGGAGGTAAAGAGGATGGAAGGATACTCTCCCCAAACAAGTGTAAATATCATGTATTACATACATACTAATAAAAAGATGCAACTAAAACTTAGCTGGCATACACATATGACAGTACTATAACTTGGAAAAGTCAAAGTACACTACTCTCAATTTAACATGTACAGAATGCATTCTCATTGACAATTTGTAATTTCAAAAAAAGTGAAATTTCTCTGATTTGTCAGTCAGACCCAGAAATTGTGTGCAAGTCCTCCGAGGTGAGGACTGCCCTATGGTGCCCCATGAGCTTCTGCACATCTCAGCAGGATGGAAGGGGCAGGACTCACACAAGCTCATCTTTCTGCACACTTGAATTGGTGGGCAGGATCACTTCTGATAAAAGACATACGTTTTCCAGTTTGAAAGTTTTTCCACTGGGCTCCATTTATCTAATCCTTTCCATTCAGCTTTTCAAAACTTAACTCCGTGTATTTAGATTAAACTTTAGTAACGCTGAACTTATTGTCGCATCATTCATAATTTATGAAATTGATAGCCCTCTATCTTTGAATTTATTTTAAATCTTCTACCTATTCTAAGGTCAGAGGAGCAAAAACTACTGCTTCCTACAGTTTGTTTTCTTTAAATCTTAAGCATTTTGAACCCTTTGGGCAAATTATGAAAATGCTTTTTTCTTAAACTTGAGTTACTGTAACTGAAACTTCTCCCCAAACCAAAAATAAAGTACTTATATATTTATCTATTTTCTTAATTTTAACAGCAGTTTAAAAGTTTATACTCTTCCCCACAGGCTATCACACAGAAGCCACCTGCCTGATTGTGAAGTGGAACTTGTGCGCAGTGCACGCCATCTGGTGTCAGGACTGTTACTAACTCTTGCCTTAGGCTGGATCTTCTTCTCTGTGTCTGTGTCTGTGTCTGTGTCTGTGTCTGTGTCTGTGTCTGTGTCTGTGTCTGTGTCTGTGTCTGTGTCTGTGTCTGTGTCTGTCTCTGTCTCAGTCTGTGTCCCATCTTTCTCTGTTCCTCTCTCTGTTTCTGCCTCCTCTTTCACGTGTGTTATTTTAACTTGCAATTCATAGATGGATACTGTTATGGTTTGTGTATAGTTGTCCCCCCAAAGCCTCATGCAGTCTTGGGGCAGCTTCTGGAATTTGTGATTGATTACTGTGGATGTGGATGCTGCACCTGCCCTGGGCAGGTAATTTGTATTACAATGTAAGGAGGGAATAGAAGCTAGCTTCTTGAGCTGCTGCTACCTCTCCCTTGTGCTCTTGCTCTTTGCTGCTGCCATGAAAGTTTGTTCTCTGCCTTATGCCTCTCTATCTTGGAGCCAGCTGAGTATGGACTGGAATCTCTAGTAACTGTGAACTAAATAAACCTTTCCTTCCTTCACTTGAGTGTCAGGTATTTGTCCCAGCAATGAGAGAAGAGTAACTTAAGACAGAATTGCTGCTGATGTGAAGCATGTTTTTCATATATTTATTCATTTATTTAACTTGGTCTTCTCAGAAGTGTGTGTACATCTCAGATGCCCATTTCTGGAATGTGTCTTTAAATTTTGTGGCCCTAATGCATTTTTACATCTTTATAAATTCTAGAGAACACACTTTTGTCTGAGTGCTCATTAGTTAAGAATTTTTTTTTGAAATGTGTGGGTTTTTTCATTTTATTAATAATTTCTTTTGAAGTGCAAAAACTTCTCAATAAGAGATGGTCCCAGTTGTTAATTCTTTGAAGTACTACCTATGCAATTTGATTTTTGTTCATGAACTCTTTGCCTAACCCTATGTCTTTAAGAGTTCCTCCTACTTTCTCTTCCAGGACATTTAGTGCTTCTGTTTTGATGTTAGATCTTTAATGTATTTTGACTTTAGCTTAGTGCATGGTGATAGACCTGGCTTGAGTTTTAGTTTTCGGTATGTAGAGAGCCAGTTTTTCCAGAACCATTTGTTAAAGAGACTATCTTTCTTTCAGAAAGGACGTTTGGCCCCTTTCTCAAAGATAAGGTGGCTGAGTGTGTTTGTATAGGCCTCTGCATCTTTTAATCTACTCCATTAATCCTCTGGAGTATTTTGTTGCCAGTATCATGCTGATTTTATCACAGTAGCTTTGTAGTATAATTTCTAGTCAGGAATTGTAATGCCTCCTGACTTATCTTTGTTGCCCAAGATTGCCTTTACCATTCTAGGTCTTTTCTGGTTCCAAATAAATTTTAGTAATGATTTATTTCTCTAGGTCTATGAGGTATGTTGGTGGTGGCTTGATAAGGATTGCATTAAATCTGTACAGCAATTTTGGGGGTATGGCCATCTTCATGATGTTGGTTCTTCCTATCAAGTAATAGGGAATATCTTTCCACTTTCTGAAATCCTCTATGATCTCTTTTTTCAGGGTATTGGAACTTTCCTTTGAAAGATCTTTGACTTCTTCAGTTAGATTAATTCCAAGGTATTTCATTTTCTGCAGTGCTATTGTAAAAGATATTGTTTCTCTAATTTCTCTCTCAGTGTTTTTGTTATCTGTGTAGAGAAATGCTACTGACTTTTGGATATTGACTTAGTATCCTGCTATGCTACTGAATTTGTGTATTAATTCTAGTTGCTTCTTCGTGGAGTTTTTTGGGTCTTCCAAGTAAAGTATGATGTCATCTGCAAAGAGTGAAAATTTAACTTCTTCTTTATCTATTTTTATTCCTTTTATTTCTCTCTCTCTCTCTTGTTCAATGGCTCTAGCTAATTATTCCAGAATTATATTGAATAGGATGGGTGATAGAGGACATCCTTGTCTTGTACCAGATGTGAGAATAAAAGATTTCAGTTTTTCCCTGTTTAGAATTATATTAGCCATTGGGTTGTCATAGATGCCTTTTATCAGATTGAAGTAGAGGCCACCTATTCCAATTTTCTGTAGAACTTTGAACATGAATGAGTGTTGGACATTGTCAAAAGCCTTCTCTTCATCAATTGAGATGATCATGTGGCTTTTAGTTTTTGCTGTATTGATATAGTGTATTATACTTATAGATTTGGATATATTGAACCATCCTTCCATTACTGGGATTAAATTTCCCTCTGAGATCTGCTTTCATTGCATCCCATAAATTCCCATAAGTTATGCTTGAATTTTCATTGAATTATAGATATTGTTGAATATCTTGTTTAATTTCATCTGTGACCCATTGGTTACTGAGTATGGTGCTGTTTAATTTCCATGTGTTTATGAAGTTTTACTGTTTTTTGTCTCATTTATTTCTAGTTTCACTGCACTGTCATCAGATAATATGCATGGGATAATTTCTGTTTTCTTGCATATACTTAAGCATGACTTATGGACCAGTTTGTTGTCTATTTTAGAAAATGACCCACGTGCAGCTGAAAAAAATGTGTATTCAACTGTCATTGGATAGAACCCTTTGTATATGTCCACTAAGTCCATCTGTTCCAACTCTGGTTCAGTTCTGCTACTTCTTTGCTAATTTTTAGCCTACTTGACCTATCTTTTTTGGGATAAGGAGGTGTGAAGGTTGTCTGTTAAGATTGTGCTATTCGATATTAGATTTTCCATGTCCATTAAGATTTGAAAATCTTAATTTCAAATCTTAAACATGGGTGCTCCCATGTTTGGTGCATATACATTTATAAGTGTTACCTCTTCTTCTTGAACTCTTCCCCTAACCAGTATATACTGGCCTTCTTTATTGTTTTTTGATCACTCTTGATTTAGTGTTGAGACTGTTGGAGAACAGGATTTCTACCCATTTTTTCCTGAGGTGCTGAGTCATGTAGGATTGTTTTCCATCCTTTGACTTTGAGCCTATGCATTTCTTTATGAGTTAAGTGTGTTTTTGTATACAGCATACTGTTGGATTTTGTTTCCTAATCCACTGTACCAGTCTATTTCTTTTAATTGGTGAATTGAGTCCATTTACATTGATGGTTATAATTGAGATGTATTGCTTTACACTCAACATGTTATTTACCTGCTGATGTTTACTTCTTTTTGTCCTGTGTTTAATTGTTTGTCCTGTTTAGTGAGTTCCTTCTGTTCTCATTCATGGAGTTCTGATCATTGTGGTCCCTCTCTAGAACATCTTTCAGTAGTCTGTGTAGGGATGGCTTTGTCATAATGAAATTTTTAGTTGTCCTTTGTCATGGAAGTATTTCACTTCTCCATCAAACTTGAGAGTTTTGCAGGGTATAGTAGTCTGGGCTGGAATTGGATTTCATAGAATACTTGAAGTACTCTGCTACGTGCTATTCTTGACTTCATGATTTGTGAATAGAAGTCTGTCATAATTCTGAGGGGTTTTCCTTGTTATCTGCAAAGAAATGTGATACTTACCTTTGCTGGATGGAGAGCCCCTCCCTGGCTTTGCCCTGTTCATCCATTTCCCTGCTTGGAAACCTGCCATCCCTGTTGTACTGTTTTGTCATCTCTTCCATCCTGTGCTATCTCCTCTCCTGAACATGCCTCACTCTAAACCACCTTCCCTCAGAGATGCTGGCCACAGCATTTCTTGTCATGTCAGAACATGTGGTTTTGGATTTTTCAAGGAAACAGGACAATACATGACACATTTTATAACATAATTTTATAATGAATCACCCAAAAATCTTATACTAAAAGAGAGTACAGGAAATCTGTCTACACTCTAAAAACCTAAGAATCCAAGTGAATGTTAGGATCCCATGACAATGCCCTCTTATGAGTCCAGCCAAAAACCCAGAACTCTTAACAAGCACCCCCGAAAGTCCAACTGGGGGCCCAGTTTCCATAACAATGTCTCATTCAGGCCTGCTTCATGAATCTACATTGGAAAGGCCCACAGGTCAGTGGTAGAAGCTAGAAAGCCTGTGCCAGTGGGATGAAGGATCTGTGCTAGCAGGTTGAAGAATCTGAACTGGAACCAGGAAGTGACACTCAAGGTAAAAACCAGAGCTCCCCTACAAAGGACCATAGCATCCTCCCACGCTCCTCTGGAGTTGAGGACAGCTGAACTCCCACCAGGTAAGCCAATGTGATGAGTTTCTCTCCAGGAGGTTGAGCTGTGTACCACCTTCCCTTTAGGAGCCAGGAAGCAATGCTCAAGTGAGGACAAGAGCCCCCCCCCCAAAGTGAACTACAGCATTCCCACTGATGAGGTCCTGAGTTCCTCCTCCAATGAGAACAGCCAAGTTCACCAGGTAAGCCAGCATGACAAGGTACTCTAGCAGAATATCCCAAGTGAACAAGTAGCTATCAGTAGTGTCTATAGCTCCTCTAACAACTTCATTTCTTCTGCAGTTCTGCCTCTTATGCTCCTGTCAGCAATCCCAGCATCGTGCTGGTTATATTCAGCTGGATGTTATAAGTTGACCACCAGTTGTCAATCTACCACAGAGCATTAGGATACACTCAACTGTTACACACAGGAAATTCAGTCAATAAAGTATTATATCTATAACAATATATGTAGATAGCCATTTTAAAAACCCTGAAGACAGATCTACATGATCAAAACTATGAGTTGTTGAAAAAGTAGACTGGCATATATGATCCCAATTTTACAAAAGAACTCTTGGGATATACGTAAGAAAAATATTGGGATGAGGAGATGGCTCAGTGGAATAAGTGCCCCTGGCAAGCTCAAGGGTCAGAGTTCAATCCCTGTTTCCACAAAAAAGTAATAAAGAAAAATCTTGAGCTGAGGCTATAACTCAGAGGCATAAGTGCATACCTGGTAAGTGCAAGGTCCTGAGTTCCATCCCCTGTACCACAAAAAAAGAAAATTCTTGTAGAACTTACACCACACTGATATTAATGATTATTTCTGAGGAGTGAAATTTGTAGGGCTTTATCTTCCATGTCATGCAATTCTGATTCTGAATGTAATATTATCATAAGTAAGTAAAATATAATCAGGAAATAATGCATATATAGAAATTTACTTAGTCTTACCAATAGCATCTTCTGCACACACTGCTAACTATACAAGGCATACTTGGATGAATAAAACAATCCTTGGTCTCAAAAGTTTTAAGTTCTGCTGGAAAATAGAAGGTGGCCTCATTAAAATAAATTCTGAGCAGAAACTGAGTGCAATAGGGCCTTCAGCTCAGGACTAACTTTCCAACTGATCATGGGTAAATAGACTGAGCAAGCAGGAACAAGCATCTGGCAAGACTCACATTACCTTAAGGTCCAAGGATGCTCACATTAAAATAAATTTTATTTATATATTTATTTATTTATGTATTCATTTTGCAGTACTTTGGATTGAACTCAGGACCCTGTGCTTGCAAGGCAAGCACTTACTCTACTGTGCTATCTCCCCAACCCTAAAATAAAATTTTCTTTCATTTTATTTTATTTTATTGAGAGACAAATATCAATGAGACAATTTCAAAGCTGATTAATAGGACACTTTCAATAATTAATACATTTTATATTGTTGTCTTCTCAGTGGTTATCCAAAGTACAAGAAGCAGACAGGATATCCTTTCCAAACACTATTACTACAAATCTCTCTTTTCATAGAACCAAACAAAAGAAGCTTATATCTATCCTAACTGTTCTCTATATACAAATACAAAATGGTCCTTCCTTTGTATCTCTTTTTTTGTTTATTCCTATCAGAGATGGGTATTCCATGGCATTTAAATACTATAGGCACTTGAATTCAGCAAAACACTCCAACACAGTCCACAAGTCCAAAATAGTACTGGGCTATCCACAGAATTTGTTGACTAAAACCTTTTACAGCTCAGTATATTAATATGGCTTTACTTTATATACCTCATTTTTATACTTTTCTGCTGGATGGTTAAGACCAAGATAAAACAAGACCTATATAACATGAAATGTAACTTTTCTATCTGATAAGGTCAGTCAAGTCCCCTCATGGTTTACCTTGTAATCCTATAACTCACTTTGTAGATCCTTTGTCAGTGTCAGCCATATGGGTGAGTCACGGCCATTGCTTGACCAACTTGCCCTCTGTGAAAGCCTGAGAGAAAGTTTTCTCTCCATGTGACTCTCTTAGGTACACTATACACCATCGATGCTATTCCTCTGTGGCTCCATAATCTCCTTGATCAGAAAACTTGGGGCACAACTGAATTGCATGATGTTACAGTACAGGTTCCCCTATGTGCTGAGTCTTTACTGACCTTGAAAAGCTAGGGCCAAAATATTGGCTGACCTTGCAGCCCTTCCTTTTCTTGAATTTTTGATCTACAAACTTAAGTTGATAACTCTCCACAAGAGAACCTGTTTATTATCCTGTAACATATGCAGTTCGGTTTACCCTCATTATTTGTCTAAATATCAAACATCTTAGGCATAATATGGAACAGGCATTTTCCATCAAGTATGTATTGAAATTTAAGTCCTTACAGAATATGAAGAAAAAACTGTGCAAGGGAAATCTATTCAAAGGGAAAAAACAAGTGCAATAAGGAGAAGCACAAAAAAAAGAAACAAGGGGATATTTATGTATATATATAGGAAGCTTGAATAATTGTACTGATGATTAGCACTGGCCTATGAAAGGAGCAGTTAAAGGTTAAATGTTTTTCTCTTTTTTAATTTTTAATAACTTTTTGACCATTTTGCATGTTTATATCTGGTAATCTGAACAACTAATTTGAAGACAATATGCAATATACAATCATTTTTAATTCTAATTATTTTGTTTAGTGAAATTCTGTATCATTCTAATGTTTTGTTTACTATTTTTATTCCCTTCAAAAAATAAAAAGGTATAGCAACAAAAGAGAGAAAGAGAGAAGGAAAGAAAAGTACAAGGACTATAAAAGTGGAGAAGCAATAAGATTAGATAAATTTAACTTCAAAAATACTAAGTGGAAAATTGAAGAAGTTAAATATGCAGAAGGAAATAAGTATCCTTAATGTTTATAAACCAAATAAACAGAGACACAAAATTCAAGAAGGAATAGCTGTCAGACTTGAAAAGAGGAACAGACAAAGGTACAAGAATATTTGGACATTTCTGTGTCTCTCACAAAAGGAAATAAAACAAATGGACAGAAAATCAGTAAGATAACAGAAAACTTTAATGACACTGTCATCTAGTTTAGTAGAAACTTACAAGAGATTGCTACCAACTATGTAAGATTATATTATTTTAAAACACACATTGTATGTGTGCTAAGATACACCATATGCTGAAACATTAAAAAAATTAGGTCTAGGGCTAGGAGATGACTCAGTGGAATAAGCACTTCCCTGGCAAGCTGTTGAACTCAAGGGCCTGAGTTCAACCCGTGCTTCAGAAAAAAAAAACAAAGACTTAATTCCACATACATTTTAGAGTTTCTTTTCTGAATGCAAAGGAATTAAACTCAAAACAGAAAGAGCCCTTTAATATCCTTAAATATTTGGAAATTAAACAATTTCAAAGTAATATTAGCACTATGAAAAGTCACATAGATGGGCCAGGGAGATGGCTCAGTGGACTAAGCACTTCCCTGGTACGTGCAAGGGCCTGAGTTCAATCAATCCCCAGTTTTGAAAAAGGAACGAAGAAAGAAAGAAAGAAAGAAAGAAAGAAAGAAAGAAAGAAAGAAAGAAAGAAAGAAAGAAAGAAAGAAAGAAAGAAAGAAGGAAAGAGAGAGAGAGAGAGAGAGAGAGAGAGAGAGAGAGAAAGAAAGAGAGAGAGAGAGAAAGAAAGAAAGAAAGAAAGAAAGAAAGAAAGAAAGAAAGAAAGGAATTTAGGATAAATTAAATTAAAAATATAGTATGACAAAAACTGTTATGTGGATAGTACTTATGTAAGGAGATACATAAATTTTGAAAAGAACAATAGGTTTTTTTTAATCTTTTATTTATTGGTTTGGTACAGGATCTGCCTATGGAGCTCAGACTCATAGTGATCCTCCTGTGTCAGCCTCCCCAGTGCTGGAATTATAGTCATGTCCCACCATGCCCAGTTTCATTGGCCAGCTCAGTGGGCATGCAGTACTGGGGATCCAACTCTGGTCCTTGCTCTTGCTAGGTGGGTGATTTGACTGCTGAACTATCTAGCCAGCCCAAGAATAGCTTAAAACCAGTGATTTAAATTTCTACTTAAGAAGAGAAAAGAGAAAGAATAGAAGGATATTAAACCCCGGTGGGGGGAAGTAAGCTAATTTGCATTTTCTTAATGAATAATAACAATGGGCATATTTCCAAGTACTTACACATTGCTTAGATATCTTTCTTTGTGAAATAGGTTGTGCAGATCTTTTGCATATTAATAATTGAGTTGTTTTTCTTGGTATTACTGAATTGCAAGAGTTCTTTAAAAGTGCTGGATACAAGGCCGGCATCAAATAAGTTTTGTGGCTGTATACCTCAATACTGTATCTAATCTCAATTTTCTGAGCAATACCTTTTAATGTGCAGAAGGTTTTAATTTACTTTTTATTTGGTACATTTTATTTAATTACTTATTTATTTTTGTGATACCAGGGATCACACTCAGGACCTTATGTTACTAGGCAGGGGCTTCAGCCGCTGAGCTATTTCCCTGACCCTTTTGGTACATTTTAAATATACATAATTGTCTCTTAAGTAAATGTTTGGAAAAGAAAGGGTAATAAATGAAAACAAGAGACAAGAAAAAAATACATAGGATTGCCTTACAATGCTCTCTGTGTAAAAATCTGTAATTGTTTATTCCCATTTGTTAGTATTTTTAATTCTATTATTTTTTTCTTCATGTTCTGTAGGGGCTTAAAGTGTAACATATCAATATTTGATAGAAAATACCTGTTCTATATTATGCCTAGGATGTTTGACATTGAGACATTCTGAGGGTAAGCTTAACTGCCTATGTTGTAGGGTAATAAAAATAAGCTTCTCTTCTGGAAGGTTAACAACTTAAGTTTGCAGACCAAAAATTAGAGGAAAAGAAGGGCTGCAAGGACAGCCAACATTTTTGCCCTAGCCTTTCAAGGTCAGTGAGGACTCAGAATATAAGGGAACCTGTACTATAAAATCCTGTAACTCAGTGGTGTCCCAAATTTTCTGATCAAGAAGTTTATGGGGCCAAAGGGGAAAGTGATCGATGATGTATAGTGTGCCTAAGGAGAGTCACATGGAGAGAAAACATTTTCTCGGGGTTTCACTTAGAGTAAATTGGTCAAGCAATAGCCATGACTCATCCAGATGTCTTACAATGACAAAGAATCCGAAAACTGCAGCGCAGGGTTTCAAGATAAATCCTGAAGGGATTTGACTGATCTTATCAGATACAAAAGTACATTTCTTGTTATATAGGTCTTGCTCTATCTTGGTCTTAACCATCCAGCAGAAAAGCATAAAAATAAAGTGTGAAAAGCAAAAGTATATGAATATGCTGAGGACTCAGCCATCCTCCTCCATCCCGCCCGCGCCCGCCCAACCCCAGAGACCTCCCGAGACCGCGCGACCCATGGCGAGAGACAGCAGTTGACTCCAGCAGCCTCCTGGATCTCGCCCCAAGCTCTCCCAGCGAGTGGGAATTTGCACGACTCACCAGGCTTCCCAGATCAGTGAGAGTGTGGTGAGTCTGAGGGAGAGCCATTGGCTTCTTCCCACACGGACTACCCGGACCCCTGCCCCCAAGCCCTTCAAGTCAGTCACTGGCCTAAAACCTCAGGAACCACTAACCAGCACCTCCCAGTATCCCCTGCCTTAAAGCCTGCTGAACAAATGGGAATTAACCCGACTCCCTGGGCAGCAAAGTTCAGTGAGTGTAGAACTTCAGGCCCGGTGTGCCGGAGAGACCTTTCCCAGGGATTCCCTGCCCCCCACCCCACCCTCCGTGGCCTGGTGCGAGCTCCAGGCACACTGTGCCAGAGAAACATTTCCCAGGAATTGCCGGTCCCACCCCAGGGCCCCAGACCCAGTGCAGGTCAGCCTAGAGTGAAAACTCCAAGCCTGACATGCTGGAGGGACATTTCTCAGCAATCCTCGGTCTCATGCCACAGACTGAAACCTAGCACAGCCTGGCCTGTGAGTGAGGGCTCCAGGCCCACTGCACCAGAGGGACCTTTCCCAGCCTTCTCGGGTTATGGCCTGTAGACCCGGACCCAGCACAGACTGGACAACCCAGTACAGCCTACTCAGTGAATAAGATCATCCACTATTCTTTTGTGAGCCCAGAAGACCCACCAAAGCCCAGGCCCGCCCACCTGAGGAATGACTTGCCTGACACAGGAGGGCTGACCCCAGGAACCAACAGAGGGGAACCAAAGGATCTGCAGCATAAAAAGGAACTGAACACAACAGCTAGATCCAGGATAGGCATATCTGGAAAATCTCAAACTTAATACACTGGCACGTGAATCTCATAACAAGCTAAGGTTATAGCTGCACCAAAGCTCTACACCAAAGGTCAAAGGTCAGTGCTATACAAAATGACAAAGACAAGGGGAAAAATGCAATCCCAGACGTCAAGTCCATCAGGAAGGGCAGAGGACACTAGCTCAGCTGCAATGAATGAACTAACAGATACAACAGCAAAGAAACAACAGCAGAAAGCTATAGAGGAAGTAAAACGAGAAATAATTCCCCAAATTAAAAAAGAAATTTCTGAATACATAGTATCTTAAATAAAGAATGAATTCCAGAAACATTGGGTGGAAAAACGATGCTCACCCAGAACAAGTGCAGAGAGCACTATTCCAGCTCACATATATGAATTAACAGTATCTGAAGCAAATAAACAACAACAGAAAGATCATGAGAAACTCAAAGCAGAAATAAGTTCTGAAATCAAAAAAGAAGTTTTTGAAGTCATAGGATCTGAAATATCGAAACAAGTCCAGAAATATACAGAGGAAATCCAACTTGGAAGAAACACAGCAGAAAAAGAATTAATAACTACCTATAAAGAAGACATGGATAAAAAAATTGAGGAGATCAGAAATATGATGGATTCCTTGAATGAGCAATACAGAAAAGAACTAGAACACATGAAACACAGTCAAAGAGATATAGAAGAACTAAAAATATCAATCACGAGTCTACAAAACCGTCTGAGTGAAAGTGAAGAGAGTTTCAGATCTTGAAGATGCTGGAGCAGCTAGTGAAAAGGTGAGAAAGGATCTCTTAAAAACAATGAGAATGCAGGAAAAAATAATCCATCACCTGCAAGATGACACCAGGATGAACAATGTGAGAATAATTGATATCAACGAGAATGAAGGAGCCAATACAAATGACATAAAAAGAATTTGGGGAGAAATAATTGCAGAAAACATCCCAAATATGAGGAAACAATCCAACATTCAGGTCAGTGAAGTGTACAGAACACCAAATAACCTCAACCCAAGTAGAAACACACCAAGACATTTAATAGTTAAGATCCAAGAAATACAGCACAAAAATAATACACTGAAAGCCACTAGAGAGAAGAAGGAGCTCACATTCAAAGGAAAACCCATCAGAATTACAGCCGATTTCTCTACAAAAAACAATGAAGGCAAGAAGAGCATAGAGCAGAATTCTTCAAGTCCTACATGAAAACAAATTCCAGCCCAGACTATTATACCCTGCAAAACTCTCTTTCAGGTTTGATGGAGAAGTGAAATACTTCAACAACAAAGAACAAATAAAGAATTTCAGGATGACAAAGCCATCCCTTCACAGGCTGCTGAAAGATGTTCTAGAGAGAGACCACAATGACCAGAACCCCATGAATGAGAATGGAAGGAAGCCACTAAACAGGATAGTCAATTACACAGGTTACAAAGTAGTAAACAATACCAGGTAAATATCTTGACCAACATAAGTCAGCACATTTCAATTATAACCATCAATGTAAACGGACTCAATTCTCCAATTAAGAGAAATAGACTGGCACAGTGGATTAGGAAACAAAATCCAACAATATGCTGTATACAAGAAACACACTTAATACAAAAAGACATTCATAGGCTCAAAGTCAAAGGATGGAAAACAATACTACATGCCCCAGCACCTCAGAAAAAAGCAGGAGTTGCAATTCTGTTCTCAGACAGTCTCAACTTCAAACCAAGAATGATCAAGTGACACAAAGAAGGCCACTATATATTGGTCAGAGGAAAAATTCAAGAGCAAGAAGTAACACTCATAAATATCTATGTACGAAACACAGGAGGACCCAACTATGTAAGACAAATCTTAAGGGACATGAAAAACTTAATATCTAAGAACACAATCTTAACAGAAGATCTTAACACACCCTTATCACAAAAAGATAGGTCACCAGAAAAAAAAAATTAGCAAGGAAGTAGAACTGAACCAGAGCTTGGAACAAATGGACCTGGTGGACATATACAGAGTGTTCCACCCAACCACAGCGGAATACACATTTTTTTCAGCTGCACACGGATCATTTTCCAAAATAGACCACGTACTAGTCCAGAGGTCATGCCTAAGTATATGCAAAAAAATAGAAATTATCCCATGCATACTATCTGACCACAATGCAATGAAATTGGAAATAAATGACAAAAGAAACCAGAAAAACCCACTAAATGCATGGAAACTAAACAACACCCTACTCAGCAATCAATGGGTTGCAGAAGAAATTCAACAAGGAATTCAACAATATCTACAATTTAATGAAAATTCAAGTACAAATTACCGGAATTTATGGGATGTGATGAAAGCAGTTCTTAGAGGGAAAACAATAGCTATGAACTCACACATTAGGAAAACAGAAAGGGAACAAATTAGCACCTTAATGTTGCACCTCAGACAACTAGAAAAAGAAGAGCAAACAAAACCGACAGCACAAAGATGGGAAGAAATCATAAAGAGTAGAGCAGAAATTAACTCAATTGAGATGAAAAAAACAGTTCAAAGTATCCACAAATGGAAAAGTTGGTTCTTTGAAAAACTACATAAAGTTGGTAAGCCTCTTGCCAACCTCATCATCAGAGGCAAAAGAAAATTCAAGTACAAGAGATAAGCAATGAAAAGGGTGAAATCACCACTGACCCAGTGGAAATTCAGAGGATTATCAATAGTTACTTTGAGAATCTTTACGCTCACCGAATAGAAGACACAGAAGAAATGGACATATTCCTTGAAAGGTATAAATTACCAAAACTGAAGCAAGAAGATATGACAACTCTCAATAAGCCGATAACAGCCAATGAAATTCGAAACATAACAAAAAGCCTACTGACAAAAAAAGTCCAGGGCCTGATGGATTCACAGCTGAATTCTACAAGAAATTTATAGAAGATATAATCCCCACACTCCACAAACTCTTCCATGAAGTTGAAAGGAAAAAGTCCTCCCAAAATCATTTCTGGAGGCAAGTATAATACTCATTCCGAAACCAGGGAAAGACACAACCAAAAAGAAGAACTACAGGCCAATCTCCCTCATGAACATAGATTCAAAAGTACTCAACGAAATCCCGGCAAATAGAATACAGCAAATCATCAAGAAGATCATACACCATGACCAGGTAGGATTCATCCCAGGGATGCAAGGATGGTTCAATATTTGAAAATCTGTAAATATAATACACTATATTAATAGACTGAAATCTAAAAACCACATGATCATCTCAATTGATGCAGAGAAAGCCTTTGACAAAGTCCAACACTCATTCATGTTCAAGGTCCTACAGAAAATTGGAATAGATAGACTCTATCTGAACTTGATAAAAGCCATCTATGACAAACCAAAAGGTCATATAACCTTAAATGGGGAAAAACTGAAATCTTTTACTCTTAAATCGGGTACAAGACAAGGATGTCCTCTATTGCCCCACCTATTCAATATAGTCTTGGAATCCTTAGCAACAGTCATTAGAAAAGAGGGAGAAATAAAAGGAATAAGAATAGGTAAAGAAGAAGCTAAATGATCACTATTTCCAGATGACATGATAGTTTACCTGGAAGACCCCAAAAATTCCACCAAAAAAATAGTAGAACTGATACGGAAATTCAGTAGCATAGCAGGATACAAAATCAGTACTCAAAATTCAGTAGCATTCCTCTACACAGATAACAAGCACATTGAAAGGGAAACAATAGAAAGAATACCTTTTACAATAGCACCGCGGAAAATGAAATACCTTGGGCTTCACTTAACCAAGGAAGTCAAAGATATTTTCATGAAAATTACAACACCCTAAGAAAAGAGATTAGAGAGGATTTCAGAAAATGGAAAGATATTCCATGCTCCTGGATAGGAAGAACCAACATCGTGAAGATGGCCATACTCCCAAAATTGCTGTACAGATTTAATGCAATCCCTATCAAATTGCCACCAACATACCTCCCAGATATAGAGAAATCAATCCTAAAATTTATTTGGAACCACAAACGACCTAGAATAGCAAAGACAATCTTGGCCAATCAAGAAAAAGCAGGAGGCATCACAATTCCTGATTTGAA
>PVKA01021061.1:0-16057 GCA_004027165.1 Ctenomys sociabilis | reverse complement strand
ATATTGGCAAAAAAATAGACCTTAGGATCAGTGGAATAGATTAGAAGATGCAGAGGCATCTAGGAAAACACTCAGCCATGTTATCTTCGACAAAGGGGCTACACAACCTCACTTGAAGAAAGATAGCCTCTTTAACAAATGGTGCTGCAAAACATGGCTTTCTACATGCCGAAAACTAAAACTTGATCCAGGTCTATCACCATGCACTAAGTTAAAGTCAAAATGCATTAAAGATCTAAACATTAAAACAGAAACACTCAATCTCCTGGAATAGAAAGTAGGAGGAACTCTTGAAGACATAGGGGTAGGTAAACAGTTCATTAACAAAGATATATTCACACGGGAAGCACTTGAAAGAATAAACAAATCGGATCAACTCTTCTTAAGGAGCTACTGCATGTCAAAAGAAATTGTCAACAGAGTGAAAATATAACCCACAAATTTTGAAAAAATCCTAACTAATAAGCAATCAGACAGAGGACTACGGTCTAGAATATATAAAGAACTAAGATATAACAGGGCCCTCAGATTTAAAGACCCAATTCAGAAATGGGCATCTGAGATGAATACACATTTCTCAGAGGATGTAATTAAAGAACCAAATAAATATGTGAAACAACGCTCCACATCGCTAGCCATTCATGAAATGCAAATAAAAACAACACTGAGATCCCATCTCACTCCAGAAAGAATGGCTATCATAAGGAAATCAACCAACAACAAATGTTGGAGAGGTTGTGGGGAAAAGGGAACACTTCTCCAATGCTGGTGGGAATGTAGACTGCTACAACCATTGTGGAGGTCAGTGTGGAGACTCCTCAAAACAGTAGGACTAGAAATCCCATTCAAGCTGGCTATCCCCCTACTGCGAATTTTCCCAAAGGATCTGGATACATTGTATCATAGAGATATTTGTGTACCTTTGTTTATACCAGCACAATATGTGATAGCAAAATCTTGGAAACAACCATGATGTCCATCACATGAGGAATGGTTGAAAAAGATGTGGTATTTCTATATAATGGAGCATTACTCAGCTATTAAGAATGATAAGTTTGAAGCATTTATACTGAAGTGGATGCCACTTGAACATATACTCATAAGTGAAATAAACCAGACACACATGTGTAAATATCGTATAGTCTCCCTAGCATAACAAGCGAAAAGCAGAAATACAAAAGGAAATGTACAAGTAAAATCAGTTGAGTCAGATAAGGCAAAATGAATGGCATATGCTGCAGGATACTAATCAGCTTTTCTTCTGGATGGTTAACAACCTAAGATCACAAGTCAGACCTGGAGAAATAGAAGAGCCACAAGGCCAGCCAACATTTTGGACCTAGCCTTTCAAGGTCACCAAAGACTTAGGACATTGGAGAACCTGTACTGCAACATCATGAAACTCAGTTGAGCTCCAAATTTTCTGAACAAGGAGATTATGCAGGTACTGAAGAAAGAGATTGAAGTTCTATAGTGTGCCTAGGGAGAGTCACATGAAGAGAAAACTTTCTCTCAAGCTCTCACAGAGAGCAAACTGGTCAAGCATTGACCGTGACTCATCCACATGGATGACACAGACAAAGGAACTACAGAATAATGTACAGAACTACAAGATAAACCCTGAGAGGACTTCACTGACCACATAGGAAATATAAAGTTCATGTGTTGGTATATAAGTCTTGATCTACCTAGGTCTTAACAATCCAGCAGAAAAGTATAAAAAAGAAGTATACATCGTGAGGCCATAATATTAAGCTGAGCTGTAAATGGCTATGCTCGACAACTTCTTTGAATAACTCACTATTGTTTTAGAATGCTGGACTGTGTTGGATTGTGGTGTCGAGTTCAAGCACCTAAGTTAGTTGAATGACAATGGAGTGCCCACCTTTGACACGTGTAGACAAAGGAAAGGGTGTAGAAAGCAAAAATCATGATGTGTGTGTATAGATAGTACAGTTGGGATAGATAACGCTATGCTTCTACATAATTCTGTGAGAGGCAAGATCTGCACTAATGGTGGTTGGACAGGATATTATGTCGCCTTCTAGTACTACGGTCATCCACTAGGAAAATAATTATTGAATTTTTGATATATTTTATATATAAAACATATGATAATTAAGCAGCTACACTCTTAATTTACTGATAAGAGATATCTCCTAAAATAATATCTGTAAATATAATATTATGTATGCACCTTGCATGATATCAAAACATTATGAAAACAGTTTGCAATGTATTAATTTATTGAATCTGTCTTGTTAAGGTGTCTTGAAACTCTCTGATTGACATTTGTAGTTCAATAAAATAAAAAAATAAATAAATTTTAAAAAATGAATATGCTGAGCTGTAAAAGGCTGAAGTCAACAAATTCTGACATTGCCAGTCCTATGAATAACCAACTGCTATTACGAACTACTGCACTATTTTGAACTATTTGCTGAAATCAAGCATCTACAATATTTAAATGACAATGGAATACCCATCTCTGACAAAACTAAACAATAAAAGTGTACAAATGAAGGACCATTTTGTGTCTGTATATACAAAATAGGTAGGATACATATACAGCTACTTTCTCTTAATCCAATGAGAAGAAAGATTTGTACTAATAGTATTTAAACAAGATATCATACCTGCATCTTGTCTTATGAATAACCACTATGAAGACAATATGCAATGTATTAATTATTGAAACTGTCCCACTAATTGGTTTTGAAACTGTGTCATTGTGCTTTGTTTCTCAATAAAATTATTTAAAAGACAGATATACATAACATTCGTCATAGGGAATTTGTGCATGATATGCCTTGCATTATTTTTTCCCATTCCCCTCACTCCCTTCAATCTCTCTTCTCCTGCTTACTTACAAAAGCTTTGTTTCCATTTTTCCTTCTTTTTTCATTTCTTTTCCCTTCCTTCCTTTCCACTGCACCCATCCCTTATTCCTCTTCCCATTTGAACATTTTCTTCCTATTTTACAACATTGGCTACATGTTTTCATCCTTCGTTACACTTTTGATTACTTTCACCAGGCGAAAATGTGGTATTTACGCATGTGGATTAGATTTATTTCACTTAAGAGCATGGACTCAAGGTGCATCAATTTTTCTAGAAATGTTTCAAGTGTAACTTTCTTTATGGAACAATAATATTTCACCATATAAAAGTTGATGTCTTGATGACCACTTGATTTCCAAGATTAACTATTATAAACTGTGGTGCTACAAACATGTGTGTGTGTGTGTGTATTATTGTGGTATGATGTTTTACAATTCTTTAGGAAAAAAACTGAGGAGGGGATGGCTAGGTCAAACAGAGCCTCTAGACTTAGGTTTCTGAGGAATCGCCATACTAATTTCCAGTGGCTGCACCAGTCCATGCTTCCAATAACAATGGAAAAATGCTCCTTTTCCCTCTTCCCTGCCAGCATTTTGCTGTTGGTTGATTATGATAGCCATTCTTTCGAGGGTCAGATGGAATCTCAGTGTTGTAATTTGCACCTCTTGAATGACTAGTGATGTTGGACATTTTTGCACATTTATTTGCTGTTGTACTGCTTTATGAGAGGTGTGTATTCAGATGCCAAGTTTGAGGTTGGGTTTTAGATTTGAGGGTCTGAACCTTTTTAGTTCTTTATATGTTCTGAATAGTAATTTTTTGCCTGAGGAACATAGCTGGAAAACATTTTTCCTACACTGTGGGCAAACTTTGGCTCTGTTGGTGATTTTTCTAGCTGTGCAAAAGCTTTTAAATTAGTTAAGAGTTGTTGATTATTTTGGATAGTTCCTGTGCTATTGTGGTTATATTATGAAAACCTTGCCTGCACCGAAATCTTTAAGAGTTCTACCTAGTCTGTCTTGCAGCATATTTAGTATTTCTGTTTTAATATTTAGATTTTTTGATCCATTTAGACTTTAGTTCGATGTATGGTGAAAGATATGGGTCTAATTTTAATCTTCAGCATATGTGAAACCAAGTTTTCCAGAACCATTCAATAAAGAGACTATCTTTCTTCCAGGGAATGGGTTTGACACCTTTGTCACAGATAAGGTGGCTGAGTATGTCTTGAGTTGTTTCTGCATCTTCTGATCTGTTCCATTGATCCTTGGGTCTGTTTTATTTTTTGCCCATACCATTTTGTTTTATTATAGTAGCTTTGTAGTATAACTTTAAGTTGGAATTGTGATGCTCCCTGACTTGCCTTTGTTGCCCAGAATTGCCTTTGCTATTCTAGGTCTCTTCTGTTTCCAAATAAATTCTAGGATTGTTTTCTGTAATTATGTGAAACAAGCTGTTGGAATTTTAATTGGAATTGCATTAAATCTGTATAACAGTTTTGGAAGTACGGTCATTTTCACCATATTGGTTCTCTCTACCCAAGAGTAAGTGATATCTTTACTCCTTGGACATCCTTGTTTTGCTCCTGATTTTAGAGTGAAAATTGTTCCATTTAGTATGATGCTGGCTCTTGGTTTGTATGCATACATTTTATGAGACAGAGATAAAGACCATGTAGGGAAAAGCAAACTAAAATCACTATAAGAAACCACTATACACATAACAGAATGGATAGTTTTCAAATAAGACTCACAGTACCATGAGTAAGTTTGTAGTTCATGTATCGGAAAGTGATTGGTTTTTGAATGTTGACTTTGTATCCAGTTATGCCACTAATTTTTCTTATTAAACATAGAAGTCTTTTGGCAGATTTTTTGGCATCTTCTATGTAAAGTATTATGTCATCCACAAACAATGATGATTTAAATTCTTCTTTTCTTATCATTACTTCTTTTATTTCTTTTTCTTTTCTAATTGCTCATGCTAAAGTTTCCAGAACTATGTTCAATGAGAGTAGTAAGAATGGAGCCTGCAAGATAACTCAGTGAACTAAGCTCTTGCTTAAACAAGCAAGGGACTGGGGTTCAATCTCTGGCACCATATGCCATGCAGGTCCTGCCCCTGGAACATGCTGAGCCAACCATTGAGACTGGGCATGGTGGTGCACACCTGTAATCCCAGAACTGGGGAGGCTGAAAAAATGAGGAGCACTATGAATTGAAGCTGCACAGTGTGGCCAAATATATATAAAAAAAAGAGTGGTGGGAATGGGCATCCTTGTTTTGCTCTTAATTTTAGAGTGAAAATTGTTTAATATGCTGCTGGCTGTTGGTTTGTATGCATGCATTTTATGAGACCAAGAAAAAGACCATGTAGGGAAAAGCAAATTAAAATCACTATAACGGGGCCGGGGAGATGGCTCAGTGGAATAAGTGCTTCCCTGGCAAGCGCAAGGGCCTGAGTTCAATCCCCGGTTCTGCCAAAAACAAAAAACAAACAAAACAAATAAAATCACTATAAGACACCACTATTCACAGTACAGAATGGATACTTTTCAAATAAGACTCACAGTACCAAAACAACACACAAAATGCTGTTGAGATTATGAACAAAACAGAATAAATTGCAGTAAAAGTATAAATGTCTCAGGCACTTTAAGAAGTAAATCATCATTTTCTGTGTTTGGTATACATTTACCATGCCAAAAGTTATTTTACTTCTAGATGTTTACCAAAGACAAACCAAAGTGTGTATCCACTTACATTTTTATGACAATTTTATTCACAAAAGCCAAATCCTAGAAACAATACACATGTCCAGCAATATGCTAATAGATTTTTAAAAATAAGGCAATTACATACATTATGTCAGCCAGCAAGTTCAATTCTAAGAATTGACTCAAGAAAGATAAAAACATACATCCACACAAAAACTCATTTTGTATGTTCACAGAGATATTATTTATAATACCAAAATTAGAAGTGAACTAACTACCTATTACCTCATGTACATATCAAAAGTTTTGGGCAAATCTAGAATATAGGCAAATCCACAATATAAAGAATAAACTACTGATATCAGCAACAATTTTACCAATCAACAATATGTTGAGTTAAAGAAGCTGAACATAAAAGCATTCTTACTCTGCAATCCCACTTGCAGGAAATTCTAGAAAAAACCTTAATCATAGTTCAGGAAAATAGATAAATGATTGCTGTCTTAGCTACTTCTCTCATAGTTATGAGAAAAATCACCAACTCTCACACATGATAGAAGGAGAGATATATTGCAGCTCACAGTTGTGAGCGGTATCAGTCCACAGTCCACTGGCTTCAAAGCAAGGCAACACGGCAGAAGGGAATTGCAGAGAAGAAAGTTCATGGCATGGTGAAGGGAAGCAGAAAAAACAAAAGAAGGGGGATGGTGACAAATCTTTCCAGGCCACACCCCTAGGGCCCCACCTGCTTTAACCATACTTCATATCCTAACATCACATTTACCTATGGAATGTATCAGCGGACTAATACACTGATGAGTATCACTCATCCATGATCCAGGCACCTCAGTGAAGCCTCAGCTATGAGCTTGCTAGACGTTGAAGGACACCTAGATGTATGTCATAGCAGTTGTCAGTGGTCAGAGTAGGTAAGATTTATTCCACAATTGCAGGTGAGAGCTTTCTGAAATGTTAGGGATACTCTGCATTTTGATTTTATGGTAGTATTAGGCAATGCACATTTGTTAGATATTTTTAATCCTTGTACTTCAAGTAGGCATATTTAATGTAAATGATTCTTCAATAGAAGTGATTTGGCAATCTGGGTGAAGTGCGTAGCACAGTACCTAAAATAAAATGTATAACTTCTAAGCTCTTAAATTACTGCCTGTGTGGTAAGATTAACATGATTTGTAAACTAGTATTATTATAGTATTATGCACATCTTCATAGATTGATCAAAGGTAGAGATAAATTGAACACAATAGAAAAATGTCTCCATTTGCACTTGGATATTCCTGTCCATGATCGTGTCACAATGTTTATAAAGAGAGCTGACACTATGTCCATGAATGATTTGGAGCCCACATGATACATTACCCTACTTGGAAACTTTCCCAAGACTGCTGTAATCATTTGTGTGGACTGCAGTCTGACTCTTAGAGGTCATGGACTTAATGGTGACTTTCCTAAGCCAGTGAAACCTGAGCTCACACCCTGGCAGGGATCAGGCACATTTCACACCACCATCTTGACTGTCCTCACTCTCTTGTCCTCTTCACTGTGCAGAGACAGGAACATTGGGCCAGAAATTACATAACTGATAAGGGGTTAATATCTAAACTGTGTAAGCAACTGTCACAATTGAGCAGCAAGATAAAAGTTACAAGAAAACAATAACAGAATCTAGACAAATGCCCCAATTAAAAATTGGAAAAAGGACCCTCATAGTATTTTTCAAAAGATGAAAATACAAAAAATCTCAGTGTCAGTCATTATCAGGGAAATGCTAATCAATACAATGGTGAGATATCATCTAAGTCCAGTCAGGATAGATATTACACAAAGCACAAGTGCTGGCAAGGATGTGGAAAATAAAGAACTCTTGCGTAAGGCTGGGGAGAAGGCAAATTAAAACCACTATTATGGTATGAAGGCTTCTTAAAAATTAAAACTAGTCCTATCATATGATCCAGCAATTCCATTCCTACACCCCCAAGAGTGACTCCTACACCCCCAAGTTCAGTACAGCGCTATTCACAACAGCCAAGAAATAAAATCAATTTAAGTGTTCATGGGATATTGGGTGAAGAAATAAAATGTTAGATTTACACAATTCAGGAGACATTTTATGAGATTATTTCATTTTTTATTAATTTTCTTGAGAAACAAATAGCAATGAAACAGTTTTGAGACAGGTTAGTAGGACAGTTACAATAATTAATACATTACATATTTTTGTCCTCATAGTAGTTATTCATAGTAGAAGATACAGACATGATATTCTGTCCAAACATAGTTCAACCTTTCTGGAAATCTGTCTGCACACTAAAAAACAAAGAATGTAGCTGAGGACCTGGATCCCACAATAATATCTTGCATCAGTCCAGCTGAAAACCTAGAGCTCATAATGCCCCTGATAAGTTCAGCTGGAAGCCTAGAGACCACACCGATGCCTCATGTAGGTCCTCTTCACAGATCCATGCTGTAAAGACCCAAAGGTGAGTGGTAGAAGCTAGAAGTCTATTCCAGCATGATGAAGGATCTGTGACAGAAGGATGAGGTATCTGAACTGGAGCCAGGAACCAGAGCTCCCCCCAAAAGTAGCACAGCCATCCTCAGCAACAATGAGGTCCCAAGCTCCTCTGAAGATGAGGAAATCTGATTTCCCATCAGGAAAGCCAACGTGACAAGATTCTCCAGGAGGCTGAGCAGCACACCATTTTCCCCTCTAGATCCAGGAAGCTATGACCTATGAGGATCAGAGCTCCTCCAAAATGACCCATAGCCATTCTCAGTGATAATGAGGTCCTAAGCTCCTCCTCTAAGAACAGCCAAGTTTTGCCAGAGGAATAGTCTAAGAGAACCAGCAACTTCCCACAGCTCCCCAACAACTTCTCCAAATAGCTTTCCTAACAGCTTTCTCTCTGAACAGCTTCTCTGGTCCTGCCTCTTATGCTGCTAGCTACAATCCACTGGTGGGCATCCCACATCCAGTGCCACACTGGTTCAGTTTAGCTGGGTATAACTAAGACGTCGACCACCAGTTGGCAAACCATTACAACAATGGAATACTGACTATCCATAAAAGGGATGAGATCATTTGAAACATCATGGATGGAACTTGAGAGCATTATTTTATACGAAATAAACTAGGCTGCATAAGACAAGCACTGCTTGATCTTACCCATATGTGGAACTGAAGCAAGTTGATCTTGAAAAAGTTGCTGGTAGAGTGGGGGAGCTAACAGAGACTGAGGTGGGGGGCATTTCATCACTGATTGCTGAGCTACAGTAAGACATGAGTAAGAATCTCTGGTGTGCTGTCGCACAGCAGAGTGAACACAGTCAACAATGACATGCTGCATAATTTAGAAAGCTACAGGAAAGAATTTTTTTAATGTTTTCTCCATAAATAAAGATAACTGTCAGAGGAGATATGCTTAACCTGGTGTCATAGTTTGTATCTAGTTGTCCCCCAAAGCCTCATGCAGTCATGTGGCAACTTCTGGAGTCTGTGCTAGACTACCGTGGGTGTGGGTGCTGCACCTGCCCTAGGCAGGTGATTTGCATTACAATGTGAGGAGGGGAGAGAGGCTCGGTAGCTGCCTCAGCTGCTACCCCTCCTTTTGCTCTCTGCTCTCGGCTGCCATCATGAAAGCTTGCTCTCTGTCATGTGCCTTGGAGTGTCTGCCTTGGAGTCAGCTGAGTATGGACTGAAACCTCCAGTAACTGTGACTTAAATAGGCCTTTCCTTCCTTCATTTTGAGTGTTGCATGCTTGTCACAGCAATGAGAGAAGAGTAACTGAGACACCTGGTAGAAATATTACACAATGTAAATCTGTGCACAGCGGTGCGTGCCTATAATTCCAGCACTGATGAGGCTGAGGCAGCAGGATCTTTCTGAGTTTAAGACCAGTGTAGACTACAAAGTGATCTCAAGGCCAGCCTGAATTCCACTGGGAGACTCTGTCTTAAAGAGAAAAACACCTTTATACAATGTATACATGCATTGAAACACCATATTATTCCACTAAATGAACAATTTTTACATTTTTAAAGCTCAAGGCTTATTTTTTTTGAATTTTGGTCAGAACTTTTATTCATGCATGTGTATAGTGCACGTTTACATTCCTTATGGGAAGTTGGTACACGTCCATAACACATCTAAATTCCTTCTTTCTTCCCTCCCTCTTCACTCATCTCTTGACCCTTCCCTTTTTGTAAACATTTGCAGCAATATGTATCAGGTTAAAATTTTTTAGGGTAAAATGACCAGCAGGGGTGTTAGACATTCTTAGCATCACTAATCTTCAGGTAAATGAAAATCAGAGCCACAGTGTAATGTCACCTCACAACTCTCAAGATGACTATTACCAAGAAGAAAAAAAATAAGTATTGATGAGGGTATGGACAAAGGGGATCACTTCTGTACTATTGGCAGGAATGCAATTGCTATGGTGATTATGGGAATGAATGAATGAATGAATGAGTGAGGAACTTCTGAAAAAAATACCTAGAAGTTGAATTAATGTCTGATCTATAGCCAGCAACATAGCTCAGTGACTAAGCACCTGCTTAGTCAAGTGTAGGGACCAGGGTTTGATTCCCAGTCTTCAATGCCCAGCTAGCCCCAACCTCAGGGCACACTGAGCTGGCTACGGAGTATGGGCATGGTGGTGCACGCCTGTAATCCCAGCCCACAGGAGGCTGAAAACAGGAGGATCGCTATGAGTCTGAGCTCCATAGTGAGACCCTGTACCCAATACATAAATGGAAAAAAAAAAAAAGAAGAAAAATATCTTATCCATCAATCTTTTTCCTGGGTGCAAAATCAAAGAATATAAATTAGTATGCCAAAGAGGTAACTACACTCCCATGCTTACTGCATTGTGCACAACAGGCAGTCTACAAAATCATGAGGGAGAGGCTGGGAGATGGCTCAGCAGAATAAGTGCTTGCCTGGCAAGCACAAGGGCCTGAGTTCAATCCGTGGTTCTACCAAAAACAACAAAAATAAAAGAAGAAAAGAAATCATGAGGGAAAGGAGAAAAGAAAGGAAAAAAAGGAAGAAAAGACTCATGTATGTCTATACACATGAGAGCTAAGATGATTGTACTACTAATTTCTATTGCTTTCTTAAAGGTAGTAATTAATGTTTAATTTTTTTGGTGTAACCAGAAATTGAACTTAGGTTCTTGCATTTGTCAGGGAAGCGCTTATTCCATTGAGCCATCTCCCCAGCCCCTAAAATTTTTACTTTGACCCATTTTACATGCTTATATCTGTAATCTGAGCAACTACATTGAAGCCAGCAACATGCAGTGTAACAACCAATGTTGAATACCCATCATCTTAGTTTTCTTTGAAATTGCAGGTCATTTCTAATGACTTATCTTTCTGTATCTTATTTTTCTATTCTCTTTAAATTATATATATATATATATATATTAAATCAACCTAGTCAATAGATAAATGGATGAAGAAATGTCATATATCAATGGAGTATTATTCAATCATGGAAATAAGAAAATCCTGCCATTTGCTACAGCATGAATGAACTTATAGGACACCATACTAAGTTAAGTAAAACAAACAATAAAGACTGAAATGTTTAATCTACAAGTGTGAAGCTCATGAAAATAAAAAATAGAAGTGTTTGCTGGGAACTAGGTGGTAAAAGAAAGTAGAAGTTAGTCAAAGAATAGAAACTTTCAGTTACAACCTGAGTAAGTTCTGGAGATATAATGTACAACATGGTAATTATAGTTAATATGCACCTTGTGCAACAGGAGGCCAATACGAAAACAATGTGCAATGTAAAAATTATTGAATCTGTCCTAGTGATTTGATTTGGAACTTTCTCATTGCTACTTGTTCTTCAATTATATATATATATATATATATATATATATATATATATATATATATATATATATATGTATATATATATATATATATATATATAGTTAATGATGTTCTGTATGTGTTCTTGAAATTGCTAAGAAAGATTAAGCATCTTCACACAACTGGTAACTATAAGCAGTGATGGATGTGTTAACTTGACTGTGATGCATGCCAACTTGCATTGTACTCCTTGAATGCATGCAATTTTATTCATCAAGTATTTTATAATTTCAAATAATAGCAACAAAGCCCATAGTGCCTCAGGACATCCTTGCTATGCATTTTAAAATGATTGAATTAAACTACCTCTAGGGTGGGGGCCGGAACTGGCCTGAGCATTGTGTACAAGGTGGGCCCTTAGAAGCCAGAGAAGTAAGGCTAGTCACATAGCTTTCAGAGTTAAGTACCTAATATTGGGGAATCCACTGAATCCTTATGATATTTCAGCCCAAAAACACAGGAGGGGCAGGTCTGCGACCAATCCCTTGCTAAAGAAACCAAAAGGCAGCACACAAGATTTGGGTTCCACACCATTGTACCCAGCAGTGAAAGCTCAAGCCTGCACCTTCAGGCCTGGTGTCATGATCTGAGGTTCTTGCAAGGCAAACAATATGAGACAGGACAAATTTAATATTAGTTCATAAGCAATAGCCCATGAATCATATACAAGTGCAGGAAATCTCTCCACACACTAAACACTAAAGACTCCAGCTGGGGGCCTGGATCCTAATATCCTGCATGAGTCCTGATGAAAACCTACAGCTCATAACGATGCCTGCCACAAGTCCAACTGGAGGCCTAGAGCCCACAACAAAGTCTCATGCCAATCCAGTTCATGGACCTGTGCTGAAAAGGTTCAAAGATCAGTGATGGAAGCTAGGAAGTCTATGGCAGAGTGATAAAGGATCTGTGCTAGCAGGCTGAGGGATCTGAACTGGAGCTAGAGAGCAATGTGCAAAGAAAACACGAACACTCCCCTGAAAAATACCAAAGTCATCCTCAGCAACAGTGAGCTCCTGAGCTCCTCCAGCAATGAAGAAAGCTGAGTTCCCATCAGAAAAGCGATAGGTCAGGATTCAAAGTTTATCAGGCACCCTGCCCAAAACATTCTCTCTCTTGGCTTCCCAGGCCCCCTGCCTCCAAACTATCTTCCCCTTGGCCCCACTCAAAGCCAAGCCCAAAACTTCAGAACAAGTCCAATTAACTTTGACCTGGACAAGCAACCACAGAAACTCTCCTTTGTTAACATTGAAGGTCCCCCTTAGACCAGGTAAGCTTGCAGAGATTAACTTTCCTTCAGCTGTTAGAGCTCACAAACACCCTTCCCACTGCTTAGAAAGCCCTCTGCTTTTCTCTTTTCACTGCTGTTTTCGTTGGCTAGACAGACAGCCTGCTTGTTGCCCCCAATAAATCGTGATTCCACTTCAGTGAGCCTAATGGGAGGGAGCCACATTATCTGAAGCCACTATTCCACCTCTGTGGGCCCACCAGGAAGGGACTTAGGAACCATAAATCATTGGGCACAGCCAGCCCATACCATACTGCCTCCCCAGCTGTGCACAGAACAAGGTCCAGAACTATAGGAGAATTCTCAGGACACAGATGCAGCAGCAGGTAACTTGGGTAAGCCAGTCTGTCTGGAAGACTATAGGTGTATAAAGGGAAGGTGCCCACAAAGAACTCAGGGGAACTAATTTAAATACAAATTCTCAATTAAAATCTGCTTGTTTATAGAGCTGTAAAGTTTGCTCCTGTGGTCTAAAGTTCAAACGTATTAATTACAAAAATTTGTCAGTTTCTAAATTTCACTAGCTGTTATTAGTAATGCTAATTGTTCTACTGTAAACAGGAAACCATATCTGTCTTAATCACATGTTTTCCCTTGGGTATTACTTTTGGGAGGTACTTGGGTAAAAACTTCACAAAAGTCCTACACTGAAGGGCAAAGAACAGTGCCAAACTGAAACCAACATCTCATTCTCAGTCTACAGAGAGGGCAAAATTTTAGGATACACACAAAACAAGAATCTGTGAGACAGGAGAGATACCACAAAAACAGACCCATTGCAGAGAAAATCTGACTCCACTTGATATAGCTACTATCAAACTTTCACAAAATAGTATCACAGAAATCAAAATAAAGTTATTTCTGAAATAGAAAATGACAAAAAGAACAAGCAAAATGCATTCTCAGGCCATGAGTCCACCCAGAACAAATGCAGGAGATATCAGTATAGAAGAACACCTGAGATCTATGAAATAATAGAAACCGAAGAAAAGAAACAACTGCAGAAGAGTATGGAGGAAATCATCTCAAAGAAAAACTCACAGGTAAAATAATAAATGATAACCACAATGAAAGAACTCCTAAGCATTTCTGAAGAAGTATATGCAAAATAGTTAAGATAGACATACAGCTACTTTCTCTTAATTCAATGAGAAGAAACATTTGTACTAATAATATTTGGACAGGATATCATTTCAGGGTCTTTTAATATGAATAACTACTACAAAGACAGCAATATGCAATGTATTAATTAGTGTAACTGTCCTACTAACCTGTTTTGAAACTGTCTCATTGCTATTTGTTTCTGTATAAATTAAAAAAAAATAAAGAAGACATTGATAAAGAATATAGAAGAATAGAAAAAAGGTGGAAACCTTGAATGAGTAATATAGGAAAGGAATACAATTCATGAATCAGATTCAAAGAGATAATAGGAAATTAAAAACTCAATCACAAGTTGGCAAAACCATTTGAATGAAACTGAAGATAGAGTTTCAGACCTTGCTGACACCATTGCAGCTAGTGGAAATGTAAGGAAGAATCTCTCTCTTTTTTAAAAATGGATTTTAGTACAGGGTCTACAAGATCTCACTACATAGATTGGACTCATAGTAATTCTCCTATTTTTAGGAAATATCTCTTAAAAAAAACTAGTATCCGGGAAATAATAATTCAACATCTGCAAGATGATGCAAAGATGGTCAACATAAGACTAAGAGGCATCAGTGATGCAGCACAAAAAAAAAAAAAAAAAAAAAAAAAAAAAAAAAAAAAAAAAAAAAAAAAAAAAAAACACAAAAAAAAAAAAAAAAAAAAAAAAAAAAAAAAAAAAAAAAAAAAAAAAAAAAAAAAAAAAAAAAAAAAAAAAAAAAAAAAAAAAAAAAAAAAAAAAAAAAAAAAAAAAAAAAAAAAAAAAAAGAATATGGGCAGAAGTAACAACAGAGAACTTCCCAAATATGGGGAACAATCTAACATTTAGGTAACTGAGGCATAAAGAACAACAAATAATATCAACTAAGGTAAAACCACACCCAGACATATAACAGTCAATATCCCAGAAATCCAGAAAAAGAACAATATACTAAAAGTCACTAGAGAAAAGAAACAAATCACATTCAAATGAAAACCCATCAGAATTACAGAAGATTTCTCCTCACAAACCATTAAGTCAAGAAGAACATGGAGCAAGCATTTTCAGTCATCCAAGAAAACAAATTCCAACCTAGACTGATCTGCCCTCCTTCAAATTAAATGGAGGAATGAAATACTTCCATGACAAAGAACAACTAAAGAAATTCATGGTAGCCTAGGCAACCTTACACAGAATAATAAAAGATATTATAGAAAGGAATCAAATTTCCACAGTTCTAAGAATGACACCAGAAAGAACTCAAAACAAGGCAAACTATTAAACATAGGATAAATGTAGGGAGCCAACAATAGGAAAATAATATGACAAACCTACATGAATACATATCAATTACAATCAACAATGGAAATGGACTCAATTCAGCAATTTGAAAAAAGTAGACTGGTACAGTGGATTAAGAAATCTAACAATATGCTGTATAGAAGAAACACATTTGCCCCATAAAGAAAATCATAGGCTGGAAGTCAAAGGATAGAAAATAATACTACATACTCCAGGGCCTCAAAAAAGCACGGATAGCAATCCTACTTGCAGAAAATTTAAACTTCAAACCAAGAATGATAAAATGAGATAAAGAAGGTCACTATATACTGCATAGGGGAAAAATTCAAGAGGAAATAACAGTCATAAATATATATGCACCAAATATGGGAGCATCCAACTATATGAGACAAATTTTAAATGACATGAACATTTAATAACCAATATCACAATCTTAACAAGAGACTTTAACACCCCTTTGTCTCAAAAGGATAGGTCAAACATCAAAAAATTAGCAAAAAGGTGGCAGAACTGAACTAACCTTTGAACAAATGGGCTTAGTGGACATATACAGAATGTTCCACACAGCCACATCTGAACACACATTCTTTTTAGAGGCATATGGGATGTTTTCTAAAATAGACCACATACTAGTTCATAGATCATGCTTAAGTATATGTTGGGAAACAGAAATTATCCCATGCATATTATCAGCCCACAGCGCAAAAAAAAAAAAAAAAAAAAAAAAAAAAAAAAAAAAAAAAAAAAAAAAAAAAAAAAAAAAAAAAAAAAAAAAAAAAAAAAAAAAAAAAAAAAAAAAAAAAAAAAAAAAAAAAAAAAAAAAAAAAAAAAAAAAAAAAAAAAAAAAAAAAAAAAAAAAAAAAAAAAAAAAAA
>PVKA01021060.1:0-39282 GCA_004027165.1 Ctenomys sociabilis | reverse complement strand
AAAAAAAAAAAAAAAAAAAAAAAAAAAAAAAACCCTAAATGCCTTCAAAGATGGAAATATTTCTCTTTTAAGAGTGTCTGTAAATAATTCTCTATTTGTAAAAGCACTTTTTGAAACTACGCTCCTATTTAAATGTGAAGTGAATTATCTGCAGGAAGAAAAATTCATTTACTACATTTTGCAGAAATGTTTACAAGTATGGATACAATCATCTTCTGCCTTAAATTAAAACTGTCAGATGTTTTGGGTTTATTACGATTTATTTCTGGCCTTAGGTCCATGTAGTCAGAAAGTGGGACTGTGCATTGACATTCCACTTACTTGGGGCAAGCTTATGTTTTCATAATATAGTAGAGAGAGGAAAGACTAGCTCAGTTTAGTTACACTTGAAAGTAAACATGCAAGCTCTATTTGTCATGATTCTGACTTATAAAAATCAGCCACAAAATAACAGAACTAAACCAAATTTGTGAAGAAAGGGATTTGGTAGACCTTTACAGACTGTTCTATCTAACAGCATCAGAAAACACATTCTCCTCAGTTGCACACAGAACGCTCTCCAAAATAGATGACATACCAGCGCATAGACCACAATTAAGTAAAAGCAAAGGAATTGAAATTATCCCATGTATATTATCTGACTGTAGTACAGTGAAACTGGAAATTATTCACAAAAGAAATAGCATAAACTCCATAAACACATGAAACTAAATAACACCCTCTTGAACAATCAGTAGGTCACAGATGGAATTAAAGAAATCAAACAATATTTACAATCAAATGAAAATGCAGATACAACTTACCGGAACCTGTTGGATACAATGAAGGCTGTCTTCAGAAGGAAATTTATGGTGGTAAATTCTCACACCAGAAAAACAAAATGAACCTAAATAAAGAAACCTATGGTGCACCTCAAGATCCTGGAAAAAGAAGAGCAAGTCAAGCCCAAAGAAGACAGGAAATTATAAAAATCAGAGCAGAAACAAATGCAACAGAGGTGACGAAAACAGTATAAAGGATTAGTGAATTGAAGAGTGGGTTCTTTGAAAGAATAAATAAGACTGACAAACCTCTTGCTAATCTTATCTGAAAAAGAAAAGAAAAAATTCAAATTCATGTGATAATGAGTAAAAAGGGTAAAAAAAAAAACCCTACAGACCCTATAGAAATTCAAAATAATATCAATACATACTTTGAAAATTTTTACTTTCTCACAGGATGGAAAACACGGAAAAAATGGGCAGATTCCCAGATACATACAAACTACCAAGGCTGAATCAAGAAGGTGTAAAAATTCTAAGTAACCCACTATCATTCGCTATCACTAGTGAATTTCATTCACTACCACTGATGAATGAAATTGGAAATGTAATCAAAACCTGCCAACAAAGAAAAGGCCAGGTTCTGATGGATTCACAGCTGAGTTCTATAAGAAATCTGTTTATTTGTTAATTTAATTTTATTTTACTTTAAAGACTGAAAATGAAAACAACAGCAAAAGCAAATAGCAAACCCAAAGACAGAAACAGAATAACATACAACAGTACATATGGTACAGATTTTCAAAACAAGAATAGCAAATTAACAGTGGTTATTATGTTATGTATTTTTATCATCAAATCTGTTGCTCAGGTTACCAGATATAGGTATGCAAAATTGGACCAAAAATTGAATTGTTTTCAATAAATCTTAATTTTTTTCTTGTCCTTTTTAATTTTTTGTTTTTAATTTATTTTTAAGAAAGAATAATCATAATTGATAAGGCATTAGAAATAGTACACATTTAGAAGAACAAGATGAGAGATATTCAACCATGGTTCATATATTACACATTGCTGTCTTCATTGTAGTTGCTCATATTTCAGATATTAGCATACAGAGTTAGTCAAAGTGAAAAATCTATTTTCAAAACTGACAGAATTAGCAGTACTATCATCTGAGCTATCCTGTATATATACTTGCATGTGTTTCCCCTTTCTTTTTTTCCTATTTTCTTGCCTTTCCCTCATCTTCATTGTTTATTCCTTTATGTTCATTTCCTTCTGTTTCACTGCATCTATTACACTTTTCAGGTTTTATTTATTCTTTAAGGTTCTTACACTAGGGAGACCATATGATATTTATGCATGTGGGTCTACAGGAAACTTAGAGAAGATTTAATGTTAACTTTTCTCAAACTCTTCAATGTAGTCAAAAGGGAAGCAATTCTCTCCCACTCATTCCTGGAGGCAAGTGTTACTCTAATACCAAAGCCAGAGAAAGACCCAACCAAAAAGAGAACTACAGGTCAATCTCCCTAGTGCCCATAAATGTACAAATCCTCAATAAAATACTAGCAGACAGAATGCAGTGAATCACCAGGAAGATTGTATATCACCAAGTCAGATTCATTCAGAAATGCAAGGATGGTTCAATATATGCCAATCTGAAAGTGTAGTACACCATGTCAGCAGAGCCAAAGACAAAAATCACATGGTCATCTCAATACATGCATTTAAAAAAAAGTCCAACATTCGTTCGTGATAAAAAAAAAACACAAAAAAATCAGAATAGATTGTCTGTATTCAAACTGATAAAAGCCATCTATCCATGTTTATAGCAGCACAATTTGCCATAGCTAAATCATGCAAACAACTGTAAAGCCCATCAACTGAAGAATGAATAAAAAAGATATGGTATTTTTACACAAGTGAGTATTACTCAGTTAGAAAAAAAGATAAATTGAAGGCTTTTTCTAAGTAAACGGATGTCACTAGAGACTGTGCTTATAAGTGAAATAGATCAGACCTGCATGTGTAAACATTGTATTGTCTCACCAGAGTGAGAACCTGAAAGAGTAAATAAAATCTGAAAGGTACAAGAGATACTGTGAAAGAGAAGGAATTTGTTCAGTGGGATGAGGAACAGGACAAAGGAAAGAGGAGAAAAAGATATTTATGTGTATATGGAGGAAAGTTTGGATAATTGTACTGCTTATTTCTGCTGGTCCATTGAAAGGATTAGTTAATGCTTTAAGATTTTTTAATTTTTTTTTTTTTTTTTTTTTTTTTTTTTTTTTTTTTTGTCTTTTTGAGACAGGGTCTCACTATGCAGTTCAGGCTGGCCTTAAGCTCACTTTGTAGCTCAGGCTGGTCTCGATCTCACAACAATCCTCCTGCCTCAGCCTCCCGAGTGCTGGGATTACAGGCATGCGCCACCATGCCCGGCTTTTAATTTTTTTTAAATGTATTTGGTACAGGGTCTAACTGCACAGCTTGGAATCAAAGTGATCCTCCTGTCTCAGCCTCCCCACGCTGGGATTACAAGCACATGCCACCATGCCCAGACTTGGTGGCTGGCTCAGTGCACCCAGGGGCAGGACCAGTATGGCATGTGGTGCTAGGATCAAACCCTGGTCCCTCTGCTTGCCTAAGCAGGCATTTAGTCCTGTGAGCTATCTCACTGGCCCAGATTTTTATTTTATTTTTTCTTTTTAATGTCTTTTTTTTTAACCGACTTTGCAACCTAAACAATTTCTTTTTATTGTTTGTTTTGTTTTGTTTTTGTTTTTAAGACAGGGTCTATAGGGTCTCATCACATAGCTCAGACTCACAGAGATCTGCCTGTATTCAGCCTCCCAAGAGCTGAGGTTACAGGAGTGCATCACCATGCCCAGTCTCAATGGCCATCTCAGTGCACCCTGGTGGCAGGGCCAGCGTGGCACACTGGGGATCAGATCCTGGCCTCTCTGTGTCTGCCTAAGCAGGTGCTTTAATCCCCTGAGCTATTTGCCCAGCCCTTAAAAAACTAATTTGAAGGTAACATTATGCAATACAGCAAATATCAAATTCCTATTACTTTGTTCAATGAATTTTTATCACTTCTAGTTCTTTTTAGCATTTTGTATTCTTTCAAAAATAAAAAATTAGTATTATGTATTATTAAATTGTTATCCTTGCAAACTCTGACTACAACAGAGACAATGTTTACTAAAGGAAAACTGAAGCAAAAGACAACTTTTGTAAGATCTGTGGCTGACTGAGTAATAAATGTGTTTTTAGGAATAATCCATCCTTCAATTTCATCAGGAGCTGAGGATGTACGTTGTGCCAGTGCCTACTGCAAACTGTCTAAGAAGGTGGGAGGCGGGATCTGCATCATCTTCTTGAAAAATGGTTGACAATTTACAGTAATTGAAGGGCTTAGTTCTTACTTTTCCTTAGACCTTGGAGAATATATACTTGGAAACGTCTCCTAATCCAGTCTCCCGTCTGGCTGTGAGGCCTTCAGGGGCTGTGAGTAGCGGCTGCTTGGGATCTAATGGGAATAGCTCACTTTTATGGCTATCTTCTGGTCTTCTAAAATTAATAATATGATGTTCATCCCCCAATGTAATAGCAGCTTGCAATGCTGCTTGTCTGTCATTAAAAGCCAATGCTTGATTTAAAAACAATATCACATTTCTCTAAGCTGGTTTGTAGGTCTGAAGAAGGACTTCAACATACTCAGAAGTATTGTCTGAAGATGTTCCTAGACCTAATTTGGTCTGCTTTGGGTCACTGGTTGAAAGGCACATATGAATGTGAGTACTCTCGTATGGATTATAGTTATACTTCGAGCATACATAAGAATTACTTCTTAATGTAAAGAAAGTTTGAGCATGAGGCAATTCTAACCATTTTCTTCTTTCCTACAGTATGATTCCAGTTGTGAAGGAGCACTATAATATAAGTAATACTTCCCTTTATATTCTATTTTGGCTCTATAAAGTAGACAGGTCATGTGTAGGTCTAGAAAAAAAAAATTAAATTGCTCTTGTTTGGTATGTGAGGATCAAAACATTTTCCAATGCTTAGGAATACATTCCAGATCTGGGAAGATAGTCTAAGCACCTGCCTGGCAAGCACAAGGACCTGTGTTCAATCCTGGGTACCACATGCCCTGCCAGCCCCAGAACCAGGAGTGTGATGCATTCCTGTGATTCCAGTGCTGGGAAGGCTGAGACAGGAGGATCACTAAGAACCTGAGCTGCATAGCGAGACCCTGTACCAAATAAGTAAATAAATAAATATAAGGAGTAAGAGATTTTTGATACAGATTTTCCCATCTGAACTACAAAAAGAACAAATAGGGCATCCTCTTTAATTTCTAGTTGGTGTCTATACATTCAAAGAATCCCTTGAGTAGAGTCCACTCCAGCGCAGGCGGACGCCAGCTGAAGAGAGCTGGGCAGATACAGTTTGGTCAGCCTATCCACCCTCAAACTCCTGCGTCATTTTATCTCATCATGAATCTCATGCTCACGCCCATGTTTCTTGTAAGTACAAGCTAAAATTGATCTCAGCTGTAAGATCCATATTTAAAGGATTGCTTAGCCTTATTCACTGGTTTCTAGCTCTTTAAAGGGATGCAAAAACCAAAAAGCCTGAGATAGGTGTAGCTGGAGCACTTTTCAGCCTGCAAACTATATTGTCTTTAGTCATAGACAGGTAAAATTGGCTCAGAGCAAAATCTCACCCTGGACCCTAGGGTGAAGAAACCTCTAAGACATTCCTGCCATCTACCTAATCTCCCAGGCAACCTTTTCTACCAGCAAGACAAGACTGTGTCTTTAAGTCCATTTAAAATTTTTATATCTCTCAAGCTCACAGGTTAAACTTATATTCATAGCCTGCCAATCACAATTCACATGTTAGGGAAAACACATTAGTCTTTCACATGCATGTGAGAGAAGAAAGTCTGACTAGAATCTCTTTCTTATTCTCAGCTACCATATGTAACGCACAAAGGTAAGCCATTCCCCTGATAGATATTTTCCTCCATGAAAGACAGACAGTTATTGGAAGCTGTCTTAGCCTGATTTCTGAAGAGGGGCAGTCTACATCAAGGTGGTTTTACAGTTAACTCCCAGTTAGTGGGAAAAACATTTGGATTTCTAACTTAATAATAAAGAGAAACATACAGTCCATAAGTGGGGATTTTGTTGCTGCTACCCCAAGCCAGGGTGTTGGGACTCAGCTATGGTTAACAAAACTTTGGGTATTGGCCAGAGACTAGCCCTGGCCACAACAACCTCAGTTGCTCTCTCAGTTCCTACTGGTCCTTGCAACCCAGGATCTGTCTTTGGAAAGAAATCTGGATGTCTGTCTGGTCAACATTCCTTTGGCCACTGTATTCAATGGGGATTCACCAGAAGGTTCTGGAGAAATCGATCCTCTGCTTCAAGTGTGGCAGCTGCTCTAAGAATGTTGGAGTAGCAAGCAGAAAAAGCACTGCTTATCAAAGTTCTATAAGAGATAGGTAAGAGCCTGAACAAAATTAGTACCTGGAACTTTATACCTTTAAAGTAAAGGTTTTAAAATCCACAATTTAGTCAAGTATTTTCCTTTACTGAAAGTAAGTGACAACTGGACCTAGGAGGGGAGAGTTGGAGATTCTCCCTTAAGCTAAATGTGTTGTGGTGCCACATGTGTGGTGCTTTGGAAAGGGCCTCTTCTGGCTTCACACAGAAGTCAGTTGTAGGAGACTCTTCCAGGTCCTCGTCTTGGTCCAAGAAACCAATATTTGTAATCTCAAAGTTACGTTATTGGAATCCCATCAAGTTGATTCCAATCTACCACTTTCCATGCAACCCATGGCAAAAATGAAGACACTAAATTATATTTTTAATCACTGGGGAGTCAAGGGGCTCTAGGCACAGCCATGAAGATGGCTTTCCAGAACCAAGACAACACCCAGGGCCTCACCCGGTTTTTATTCAGTGGGGCAGTGGCTTGAGGAGAATTGACTGAGAATTGTGGGAAGTAGGTGACTACTGTGAGCTGAGCTAAGTGGGAGGCCTACATTTACCTCTGTCATGTGCAGAGAGGATATGCAGAGAGAGCAATCTGCATTATATAGTATTTAATGTTTTGGGAAGCCTAGGGCTTCAGCTTTGATGTAGTCTTTCAAGTCCCAGAAAGTCATAGCCTCTATCTCGAGGCTCAATCCCAGCTGGTGGCATGGAGCATTAGCTCTACCATCCTGTCTCCACCTGACTCACATTATAGAGCAGCAGGCTTACCAGGGAAACATGCATGCCACCTTCAAAGACTATCACCAGCACCTCAGCTAGACCAATACACTTTGCCTAAGGCCAATTAAAGGATAAACAGTTCTAGCCAGCTCTCTAAATAACAATACAAGGAAATAGGATCAGGCTCAGTCAAAATGGAGACAGTCCCTCTTATTTCAAGGAGAGCTGCTCAGGTAGGCCTCCACAGTCAGTTCTTTCCAGACTGTCTCAGGTGCAGTATCCTGAGGAAGACAGTTGCCCAGAACAGTAAGCTGGTTTTATTGCCCACCTGGATGGGCAAAATTGCAGCATCTCATGTGACCTAGAGATAAGGTATATATTACTCATCTAAGATGACTTTCTTGTCTTCAGAATTAGGAAATGCTCATGTTCTATAGACTTGATTCAATTGTTGCATAGGAGGAAAAGTTCAGAGTTCTCTTTCTAATCCTGCAAGCCTAAGGAAAGGAAAATGCAAGTTGGCAGGGAAAGATCAGAAGTGACAGAAGACAAAGGAAGTCTTTTCTTCTCATGCTCACAGTGACTTATTGGGAAAACTTGCCTGTGTGGTCATCTACAGTCTTAGAAGGTGAGAATGGGGAATCTTGAGAGCTACAATTGCCTTCTCACCTCTCAAAGATCAGACCAGAACAGAAACTGAGGCAGAATTGAGTTGACATTTCCTCTGTAGTAAGGGAGAAGATCAGGGGCATCATGTCAATATGAAATGTATCCTCCAAGTCCTAAGGATGGCCATAGACATAGTGTCTTTTAGATAGTGGAAGGAGCCCTGTAGTTTCTTAATATGTATTTTCTCAGTATGAACTAAATTTCATTGAAAAAAACATTTTATAGAATTCCATGTCAAAATCCACCAGAGGAAGGGCCAGCCAAATAGCTCAGTGGATTAAAGCACCTGCTTAGGCAGACACAGAGGCCGAGGGTTCGATCGCCGGCATGCCAGCCCCACCCCAAGGGCATGCTGAGATAGTGATTGAGACTGGACTTACACATGCCTGTAAGCCCAGTGCTTAGAGGCTGAAAACAGGAGAATCACTAAGAGCCTGATCTACCTAGTGAGACCCTATAGACCCTGTACTAAATACAAAAGAAAAAATCCACCAGGGGAAATTTATACTACTTTTCTGTAGTTCTTCTGCCTAAGATAACAAACCACAGCAGTTAAAAAAAAATAAAACAAGTCAAATAGATTAAACAAGGAACACTAGTAAATTTAGCAATGAAATCCAAATGCAGCATATATGGAACAGGAATTAAGTGTCCCATTAAAGAAGCATAATAATCTTCATGTTTTCAATTTAAATTTATCATCATTTTAATAAAGTTACATACAAGTCAAAGCATAACCAGCTATAAGCACTGGACAAAGATGTAACATAACAATTTGAGGCATAAAATTCTGGTTCCTTAATGGTGTCACCATCCAGTATCTATGAAACAAAAGCAAGCTCTTACCTTTGTCCAGCCATCACAGTGGAAGACCTCCAGGTAGTACAGGGGAAATATAATTCCCAACCTGCTGATGCTCAAACCACAGTATGTGTTCTCTAAAGTCAAGGAATGAATTCTCGGAATAATGGAGGGTAAGAGCCAGAAGACCTTATCGATAGAAAGAGACTTCCTGTCTAACAGGGACAAAAGGAGGCCCAGAAAATGGGTTGTCCCTAAACTTTTAGTTAGAACTATATCCCAAGTGATTGATTTTTTGCTTTTCATGACATGAAAATCTACTTCAAATTTTACTAGAGTCTTGGACAATGAAAGATGACATTCAAGTACCCAATGATAGATATGAAATCAGTTGCCAGAAAGTTACCATCCACTTTAGAGAAGTAAAAACACACAATACCTGTAAGGCAACCAAAACTCTCTGGAGTGATGCCTAAATTTCAAGAAATTAGTCCAGTTTTCAGTGTATTAGTTATGTGGTATAAATAGACTGCCATAACAAAACACCCAGAGGAGGTGGAGTAAGAGAAAGGTGTTGTCTTGCAGTTCTGGAGGCTAGAAGTCAGGTCAAAATGTATCAGCAGAGACAGTTTCTTCTGAAATTTTTAGGAAGGCATCTGTCCCATGCTTGCTTCTGGTGATTTCTAGTAGTTTTCTAGCCACCTTTGTTTGTAAGGACACCACTTTCTCGCCGTCTTCGGTTCACATTTCATTTCTCTTGGATACATCTCTATTAAAGGTATTCAGTTTGGAAAAGCACCAGCATATTGCATAATAGGTCCATCCTATTTCAGTGTAATTGTATCTCAATTAATTACATCTGCAATTACTTTATTTAAAAATAAAGTCATATGCTGAGGCACTGGAGGTTAGGAATTCAACTTACCTTTTGGTCAGTAACATAATTTAATAAATAAAAGAAATAGTAAAAAAAAAGAAAAAGAAAAAAAAAAGAAAAGAAAAACTATTCATTGCCCCAATAGGATAGCCAATGAAGTTCAACTTCTTGAATTTACACAAATAGGATGAAATTTTTCCTGACTTCCAAAAAAATGTACCTAAATGATAAGATTCATAGGGTATTTATCAGAGACCCTTTCTACCACATCAGTTTTCAGGGACTCTAGTGAGTCCTCCATCTCCTGCACATATGATGGGGAGAAAGAGGAAGAGACAGAAGAGGGATCTAGGATGATCATTCTCTCAGGGAACAAAAGGCAAGAGTTACCCAGAATCTTGATATTTATTCTTTATCTGTGAGTCAAGAACCCTGGGTGAAGGAGAGCACGTTTCCAAGAGTAGCACCAATGACTAAGATTTGAACCAGTTAATTTCCAGAATAACTTCTCTTAACTATTAACTACAGAAATCATAGAATGTCTTTTCATACTATCATCAGCAGGATAAGTAACCTTCCTGGGATAACAGGAATAATTCAATCTAAAGTTGACCTGATTCTAAAACCCATATTTTTTCTTCCACTTTATATGCAATTCCATTGTATGGTTTCAAGCTACCTACCTCTTAGTGCCTGGAACATTATCTTGTATTTTTTCACAGCTGAGGAGAAGACAAGATGATAAAAGGGTGGCAAACAGTCAGCACAACCAGCACAGTTTGGGAAAACATCTGAAGTGTGCATTCTTCTCATCATGGTGACATCAACTTTATTAAATCATCCATGCTACTTTCTTAGAGTAGCATAAAGGTGTCTTCCTCTGTATTATATCCCAGTCCACTGGCATTTAGCGGATGTTATACATCCTTGTTGGACTTAGTTCTGTCTTGCAATTGCAAGGACAATATTAAGTTCTTTTGTTAGTTTCTCCCATGGGGAGTAGAAGGTGAATACTAGCTAAGAAAATGATGCTTCCTTTTGGCCAGAACCGCCATTTTCCAGCAATTTGTCAAAATGATTAACGCAAAGGGCAAAAGAAGGAGAACTCTGTTCTCCTTAGAAAACATGTGGCTGTTCCTTTAGTCACATACATGAAAATCTACAAGAAGACATCAGGGAATGGGGACTGTGCAAAAAGGAATGCCTCACAAACCATGGCAAAACAGGAAGAGTCTACATTACCCAGCATGCTGTTGGCATTGTTGTAAGCAAGCAAGTTAAGGGCAAGATACTTGCGAAGAGGATTAATGTGAATATTGAGCATATTAAGCACTAAAAAAGTCATGAGAGCTTCCTGAAATGTGTCATGGAAAATAATCAGAAAAGAAGGAAGCCGAAGAGAAGGTACCTGAGTTCAACTAAAGCACCAGCCTCCCCCTCCCAGAGAAGCACACTTTGTGAGGACCAATGGGAAGGAGCTTGAGTTGTTAGAACCTATTCCCTATGAATTCATGGCATAAACTAGGGATGTTACTCTGCCATTCAGCACCTAATTGGCAGCATAAGTGTTCTAGGTCTTACATAAGACTAAAATCATCCTCTGTTGTAAAAGTGGTTTTCTTAGTTGAACAGATATTTGGTACCTTCTTACCTCAAAAATATTTTCAAGACCCCACCCAGCATGTGAGTGAGACCACCTGGGTCCTGCCAGATCCTGATTCAACCCAGAGCCCAGGCTCTGCATACAGGCCCAATGCGGAACCCTGCATCAGAACTCCCTGCAAAGAGGCTAGAGGCAAGACTGACCCAGCTGATCAAGGAGCAGAACATATTGCCAGAGTGGCACAGAAGGTTCACCTCCAAGGGCTGCAGCAGAAGTGCAGCATAGCAACCAGACCCAAGCCACACCCACCTGGACAAGTTTGAACTTGATATATCTGGACCAGTTGCTAAGGGGAATAACTCTATCTAAGTTCTACAACAAAGGTCAGAAGACAGTGTCATGCAAAATAACAAAGAGAAAAATGCATTCTCAGGTCCTGAGCCCATTCAGAACAAATGCAGAAGACACTAGCAGAGAAGAAATTAGAAATCACACAGCTGGTATCTCTGAAATAATAGTGTCAGAAGTAAAGAAACAGCTGCAGAAATGCATAAAGGAAATCAGATCAAAAATAACTTCTGAAGTAAAAAAGAAATGATAACTATAATGAAAGAAATACTAAGTGCTTGTAAAGAAGACACTGACAAAAAAATAGAGAATAGAAAAATGAGGGAAACCTCGAATAAGCAATATAGGAAAGAAATAGAATGTGTGAAGCTGATTCAAAATCATATACAGGAAATTAAAGCCTCAATTACAAGCTGGCAAAACCACTTGAATGAAAGTGAAAATAGACTTTCAGACCTTAAAGACACTATTGCAGCCAGTGAAAAAGTAAGAAAAGATCTCTTAAAGACAACTAGGATGCAGGAAAAAAAATTCAACATCTACAAGATGATGTAAAGATGAACAATGTAAGACTTATAGGCGTCAGTGAGAAAGAGGGAGTCAATACAAATGATATAAAAAGATTACGGATGGAAGCAATAGCAGAAAACTTCCCAAATATGGGGCAATAATCTGACATTCAGGTAACCGAAGCACATAGAACTCCAAATAATGTCAACCCACTTAAAAACACACCCAGTCATATAATAATCAAGATCCCAGAAATTCAGCAGAGGAACAGTATACTAAAAGTTGCTAAAGAAAAGAAACAGATCAAAAAGGAAAACCCATCAGAATAACAATAGATTTCTCTTCACAAATGATCTAGTCAAGAACAGCATGGAGCAAAGTACTACAAGTCTTGCAAGAAAACAAATTCCAACCCAGACTGATATACCCTGCCAAACTCTCTTTCAAGTATAATGGAGAAGTGAAATATTTGCACAACAAAGAACAACTAAAGAATTTCATGATGACAAAGCCAAGCCTACACAGACTACTAAAAGACATTCTAGAGAAGGACCAACATGATCATAACTCCATGAATGAGAATGGGAAGAACCCCCCAAATAGGGCAAACAATTAAACATAGGAGAATAAAAGGTATACAAAAGCAGTCTTTCAGTTATTCTTTTGTATATAGAAGGAAAATATTTCTATTAGCACACTCTACAAATGGACTTCTCCTGTACCCTGTGGGTTATGATTCTATCTGGGCCTACAGGGTGGATATCAAGGAAATAGCAGTAGCTCAGTCCCACAAGTGACACCTGGCCACCAGTAAGCGTCATAGACACTGTCCAGGTCCATGACAGACTAGGACTTTGTGCGATATTCTATCCCCAAATTGTTAGAAGTGCTGGTCATTTCTTTGACATTCTAGTATTTATGCTATGTTTTATTCTTAGTAATTCTTTACTATCATGAAAACTTTTTCTTAGTTCAATTGTTTTCAAATGATTGTTTTTAATTATTATTTATTTTTCTGAATATTGCTTAATCTTAATTTTTAAGATTTATACTGTATCTTTGACTTGCAATCTACTTGAAGACATGGTATGATATTTTCTCCTACTATTAGAAACTTTAAAAAAATATATTTCCATTTTCATTGACTTTATACTATTTCTTCCTTGTCTTTTATACATACACATGCACACACATACACACACCAAAAAAAATGTGTATAACTCAACATAAGATTGATACTGTTTTGTAGAAATCTTTAACTACCTTTTAAATGGGTGCATCTAATATATTTTACATAGTCCTGCATAGCTATCATATTGGGAACTCTTTATTCTTCATCCAGGAGCGTACAGAAACTTCTCTTGCCTTCTGAGTTATGCTCTTTGTTATTTCCTGTATGCTATGTCTGGAGATAGTAAAATATTTCAAGTTTGCATAACTGGAAAATATTTCACTTTTCGTTTTCAAAGGTATGTTTGCTAAGTAAAAAATTCAAAGAGGATAGATCTTTTTTTTCTTTCATTCCTTTAAATTAATCAAGCATAATTTCTTACAAATTTTGTCTTTTTTTCTTTCAAATGTAGAATAAGATGCTATTTAATTTTGTCCTTCCATACCTATTTTTTATGTATATGATTTAATGATATTTCTCTTTACAATAAGTCTTGGGCAATTTCATTTTTGTGTATCTTGGTATGATTTTTCAAATTTCTTGTGCAAAAGGTTCATTTTACTTGGAAATATGGTGTTATAAGTTCAACTAAATTCAGAAATTTTAAATCTATAAATATTTATAGCCTAGGACCTTCTACTTTGAGAATTCTAATTATGTGAATACAAATTTCTCGATTTTGGCACAGAGTGAACTATTATATGACTGGCCTGTAAATTCTTTCTTCATTTTTATTTTGGACAATTTTTATTGTTACATTCATTTAAGTTTGTAAATAATTTATTTACAATGTGCAATCTATTATTAATCTCGTGCTATGTATTCATTTCAGAAATATTTCTCTGAAATTCACTCTGTCTACATCTATGTATACCTAAATATTTATAAAATATTCATATTGGCTTACAGATCCTGTAAATCACTACGGGGAAGAGATGTATCAAAGTGTGTGCTTGGGAGGCTGTAAACAGTGGATCACTATGAGTTCAATCTAGTAGTGAGACCCTGTAGACCCTTCCCTAATATACAAAAAAAAAAAAAAGAAAGAAATGGAAGTCACTTCAGAAACAAACGTATGTCCATTTCAGTTTAATAAATCATTTAAAGAAAAACCAGATAATAAAATAGAAGATATAGCAAATAAATGTGCCCAAGTTCCTGAGCCCAGGCAGTGGGTTAGTAAGTGTCCTGTTCTCCGCTAGCTAGTATTGAGCCACTACTCAGCTTCTACTCTGTTCATTAGCCCAAAACACATCTAGAAACAAAACCAGTAGGGCCAAAGTCTCTAATAACTCAAAATTGTGAGGTTTTGTGGGTGGCTTAATTTTCTTTTTTAAGGACTTAGTTTTCCATTATAAGTATTTTGAGCATAGACTGGAATTCTGCACTTCAAGGAGGTCTTCAGTGACTGTGCTTGCCTCCTATCAAAGTAAGTGCATAAAGATGTAGAAGGAAATCATGGAACTGGAAACATGAAGTCTCTTAATAAATTGAATACAAAGAGACAGGGTTATAATCTATGAAGTCAGAAGACAGACCCCAATATCAATGGAAACAGAGAATCAAAATCAGTGTCCTTGCTTATGAAAGATGTCTTGAATTAGTATACCAAAGGAAAAACACATTCAAGGACATTTATGTCACAGGTAAATAGGCCTAAGAGAGAAAATTCTAATACAAATACAAAACAATGCTGCTATTTATGAATCAAATCCAGTGCTGTATGTGACCACACTTCCTTTCTACAGAATTGACTGCTAGATATGTCCTTTTCCTGTAGCAGCCTACTTATCCTGTACACACTCATGAACACACACTGCTGCTCTTCTCACTGATTTTTGCATATATTTTAAGTCAATTTATATGACATTTCTTCCATAAAAAACTACCATCACTCATCCAAAATCGTTAGAGATTCTGAACCATTCAAGAAATATGGTTCACTCTGTAATTGCTTGTTTACCTGTCTGCTCCTCACATTAAAGTTGAGCCAGATGGCATGAACTATCTGTGACCTCATCATTGTTTTATCCTTATGGTTTAGCAAAATGCCAGCCTTAAATTGCATAGGTTCTCAGTATAAACTCGTTAAAGGAATGCATATATTTTGCAGTATACGTGCAATTACTTTTCATCTTCGTATTTCAAAGGTATGTTTCTAAGATACATTTCTTAGGGTAAATTAGTTCCAGGCATTTCTAAGGGAAATTAAAGTGGGTATGTAGTTATGATCACCTGCCTATTCTGGTAACACACAGGGAGGAGCAAAATGAAATTCAAAAAGTCATTTAGCAGCTTCAGAGCTGGTGCTCTTCTCAGTGCTCCCTGCCTCCATGCTTCACAGAAGCAGATTTTAAATGGGAGAGTCTACGAGGATGTTTCCCTGAGTGCAATGTGGGACACATCCTCCTCTGACCCCAATGGATATGGGATGGATCAAGAAGTAAATCTCAAAGGTTGCAGCATGACTGTTCTATTTTGACCAACACTTTATAATAGCTACTTACTCCATCTCTTCCTTCTTGCTCTCAGAACTTGACTCCCCACTACAGAAACAGGAAACAAAAATATATTCTCTTGCTATGCCTCCCTTGCAGATAAGACTTGTCCTGTGATAGTTCTTGACAAGGAAATGAAAAAAAAAAAAACCTTGTGTTCCTATTAAATATTTACACCTTAGGTGAAGAGGTTCTTCAAAAAACCTAATCCCTGTATTTTTCTTCTTCACTGAGGCAAGGGACTGAAGTCAATGTAATAAGGGAGACATAAATGACATCACCAGCTGATGATGTCCAATTCAACTACACCAAACTTGAATTAGCACTTCAAGACCTACTGCTATGTGAGAAAACAAATATCCCTACTGTTTGTGCCACTAGTGAACAGGAATATTTGGTGACTTACAATCAAACGCACCCTAACTAATTGCATGTGGGAATATGTGAGCTTCCCTCTCTGGCATCATGTAAATCTAAACTTCCAAAAACCAGGATAAGCCATCAAATCCAGTTGACACCTGGAAATGACAAACATCATTTGGTCAAAGAAAAAAAAAAAGACAATGCTAAACTCAGAAAATGACAGCATTCTTGTTTACATTAAAAGAGAAGCACAGAGAGTAGATTTGAAAAGTTGGTTCACAAGTAAATTCATTCTTAGTTTCTTTGTTCAGAGTTAGATTATAAAGCAATTCTATAATTAGCTAACCTACTAGGAAACTCACTTGTCAAAGTAGTACACAAAAAGTCAACCATATTTGTTTTACCAGCTGTAGATCTTCAGAGGTTGAGGGAAAAAAAATGATGAAGAAGCAGCTCCCTTATGCTTAAATGTTTCTTTCAGAATTTATTTATTTGTATCACTCTCCAATCTTATTTACATATAATCAACTAGCTGGTTTACTCTCCTCTTTTAAAAAGTATTCATTTGTCTGCAATACCTCTCACTAGAAAATACTTTTCTAATATCATTCCTAACTTATTAAATATTCTATTGAATATTGACAGTTTCATAGGATACTCATCAAAAAATATAGACCTAGAAGATGAATTATTCAGCACATTATTGAAGAAGTTATAGTATTAAAAAAAAAAAGTTGAGGAGTGACAAATAAAATACACTTCATCATCAGAAATAAATCTCTAGAAACAATTCTCCCACTCATCCACTACACCAAGTGCACACTCTCTACAATTTTTAGGAGTTTCCTCTACCTTGTTTGACTCCAATGAGCCACTCCCAACAGCTGCAATGGAAACAACTTAGATCTGTATTTTAGACTAACAGACCACATTAGGCAATGAAGTTATTTTTTGCTGGGGTACATAACTATGGCATCTATAATGCAGGAATTTGGTTTTACTTTCATATGTGTAAAAGCAGAACTGCACAGGCTAAAAGATGATGAGAAAATAAATTTCTGTGGTTTCTTCAAGACCTGGAGTCTAGGTCTATAGAGGGCTGAGGGTAAAAGACAGCAAGCAGGAAATACAACAACCTCCCTAGTTTCAGTTGCCAGGAAAGGAGGTGATAGAAATAATTCATTGCCTGGTTGGCTGTGGCTCAGGGGAAGCGTCTGCCTAGCATGGATAAGGACCTAGGTTCAATTCTCCCAACCACACACACGCACACAATAAAATAAAACAAACAAGTTAAAGTCATTCATACATTCTTCTAAATAATGAGAAATACTTTTTAATATATTCATTGCAATATAATTTGGTAGGAAAGGGAGTTGAAGTCAACTGGTTGCAGAAACATTTGTTATCTTAGGCCCCTAAGCTTTTATATCCAATACAGTGATGTCATTAGGGAAAATGATCACAACCTCTGACAATTCCAATTAGTTAAATTCTTCAGCCATTGACTTCCAGAGAAACATTCTCTGGAAACAGTGATTTCCAAACAGTACCCCAGGCACCTTCCAATTCATTTTTAACTGTAAGTCACATAAAATTGAACACTAGTGCTCTTATATTAGTATCATTATTATTCTCAGAAATTAGTGTTTATTTTTTTAGAATTTACTTTTGAAATAAAGGTTGATCTTTCACCTAAAATGTAAATGCTTTCCCATTTATATGAGGGGAAAGGGGAAGGGAAATGTATGAAAAAACAAGCTGTGGTATGTACACGTGCCTACTCCCCATGAAGGGTGTAATCATTACAAGCCCTTGCCAATAAAAATAAAAATTTTAAGAAGGGTATAACTTGGGGTTTGGAAATTTACTTTCTACTTTAGGAGTTCCCAGTTAACTTAGATAGCTTTAATGCAATTAGTATTTTTATGTGATTGATATTAGATTGTCATATCTCATTCACAGGGATATGAGGCTCTGCAGTTCATATGCTTAAAAATAACTTTAACAACAGTATTTATTGCATTGCCTGGAGCCTTTCACCCCAAATTGTAATATTTGAAACATGTAACTTCAATGTTACTGAATTTCAAATGTTTCTCTGGAATTTATATAAGGGATAATAAAAATGATAACTGATATTTTAAGAGTTATTATAGTAGAACACACACTTGCTATTAATCACCTTCAAATACTTCCTTCAAATACACTTTGCCACTTTCTTTCTTCCTTTTTCTATTTCTGTTTCTTTTTCTTTTCTTTTTTTTTTTTTTTAATACAAGGTCTCACTATGCGATTCAGACTTTTAGTGAACCTCTTGCTTCAGCCTTCCCAGTGATGGGATTATAGGCGTGCACCACCACACACCCAGTTTCAGGCTCATCCCTGCAAACCCCGGGGATTGGGGGCCAAAATGGCAGCAGTACCAGGATCATACTCAGGTCCTTGCACTTGCCAGGCAGGCACAGATTCCACCAAGGTGTGATTAAAAAACTGCAGTGAATACTGCTACCAAGTGCCATCCGAGAGAAAGCTGGGCTTGTGAAAACCCTCATCCTCTTTAGTCACGAGATCTGGCACTTTCTAAGTGCTGAGTCTTTCTGAAAGTCAAAGTGATCGTGAAAGATACACATCTTTGTTGACCCAGGACATCTAGACAACCATAACAGTACAAATAAAGATTAAAAAAACAACCTCAGAAAGTAGTTTTCAGAAAGTAGGTCAGATGGGTCAAGTGAGTTCAAAGAAAAAGAGATTATTCGGAGGGAGAGTAATTGCAATGCATCTTTTATTGTAATACCTTTAGATTTAAAAACACCATAATTTTTATCATCTCTTGCATATTAAGTTGAATGTTTTCTTTTTCAACACATTCATCCCAAATGCGATGTCACTAATTATCAAGTATACAGGTGCAACGCTGGACAGTTAAGTCTCAGTCAATATTTTCTGACCGCGCAGGCCCGTGCCACGGCAAGCAAGCGAGAGGACACCAAAGAGCAGACGGACACACTTTGCATCTCCCCTTTGAGGACCGCTTTCCCGCCAGTAACCCTCACTTTAAAATCTACACTTATGGGGCCGGGGAGATGGCTCAGTGGAATAAGCACTTCCCTGGCAAGCACAAGGGCCTGAGTTCGATCCCCGGTTCCGGAAAAAAAAAAAAAAAAAATCTACACTTAAGTCAAACCTTTGCAGTTTGAGGTGAATTTAATTGACAATTGCAAAAACAATTCACTTAGAGTAAATCTTAAGGAAAAAGAGCTTGGAATAAGGACACTTAGGAAAATACAAGGCATGAGCAACATATTCCAAGTCTGACTTCTCATAATTGGGATCTGAAAGCAATTCCAGAAACGACACAAGAAGTCAACTCTTTCCAAGGCACACCCACGCCAGAGTGACTGCTAAGAAGGGTTATACTTATCTGAATGCAGGGAAAATGGACATGCTGATTTTCTGTTTCTCTAGGATTCTACATTTAGGGTAAACATACGTAATATTTCTTAAGTGCAGTGGGGGGGGTGGAAGTGCCATCAGCTTATGTGAATCTGAAATCTACAGAATCTCATTTTTCTGGTCTGTAAAATACAGCATCAATCCAGACAAATTTATAAACATACCTAGGACTAATATTCAATAATTCTATAAATAAATAGGTCAAATGTTGCTCACACATCTTGGAACATTCTTGTCAACATGTCAGAGGTTTCATATTAAAGAGAATTGTCCTTTGAATAATCACAAGGCCTCAAGGGAAATCATGCTCAGGCTGTAGATCACTGGCACATGGCTACTGGAGGAAGATGCGGGGGACACAGGCGTCCCCACACACACGCCTCCCCCTTTCACGCTTTCTCCCTCTCCCTCTCTCCCTTTCCTTTGCTTTACACACACACACACACACACACACACACACACACACACACACTCTCTCTCTCTCTGTCCCAGCAGTAAACCATCTGTCCCTAAACAGGGACAATTATAGAGTAAAAGCTGTTCTTTAAATATCCGTCAGCTTTCTGCTAAGTAGTCACAACTTCAAAAGCAGAGGAAGAGCCTTCGAAGGAAAGTATGACTGCAGGCTTCAGAATTTCTTGCTTCCGATTATGTCCAAAATATCTTATCCTATAGATTCCAGGCTGGGCAGTCTCTGGAATATGCCACTCAATTGTTGCATTGCTCCGACCCAGTAATCCTTTGTGCCAATAAAACCTGTTGGTAGAAAACAAATGAATAGGAAAAATAGAATTTGAGTCTTACAAATGTGTGCTTAGAATAATATGTATAAGCATTCAGCGAATATTCATGAAGTGCCTACAGGAGGCAAGGTACCTATTTCCTAGAAAAGAAACTTTGAAAAATAACTGGGAGCATTTTTTGTTTTGTTTTGGTTTTTGGCAGAACTGAGGACTGAACTCAGGCCCTCGTGCTTGCCAGGCAGGTGTTTATCCTACTGAGCTATTTTCCTGGCCCCAAATAATTGAAGAAATATCTTTCTCTTTGCTGCCTTTATGACCTACACCTACCGTCCCGCGAGCCTCACTTGATATTTAGGACTCAGATATTTAGGACTCAGACGTCTCCTCCTTTGAGTTGTTGTGTTGCTCTTAGTCCTTATCAGACTCTGTATTGACTGATGCTTCTTCTCACATCTAGTCTGACTTATTTAAAATGTGATTTAATGAGCATATGTGCCACATGCAATTCTACCCGGGAAGTACTGAGGATAAATGAAGTGTGACCAAAATGCACAGTGAGCATTTACATTTAAAAAATGAATTATAGTAGAAGATGCATTGACATTAAAATCCTCAAAATACTCCCCCCTGCTTCAAACACATCCATCTCATGGTTCTTGACACTTTCTGAAGCATTTCTAGAAGTCTTCCATCACTCTTTACAGGGATAATTAAAAACTTGATGAGTGCTGGGCTGAGTGCTGTCTATTACAAAAGCAGGCTTGTAGAAGAAATATTATAGTGTGGGGCTGGGGAGATAGCTCCGCTGCATAAGTGCCTGCCTGGCAAGTGCAAGGTATTCAGTTTGGTTCCTGGTAAGAGAGAGAGAGACAGAGAGACAGAGAGAGACAGAGAAAGACATTATAGTTTATCCTAACCAAAAGTTCCACCAGATAAGGCACCATATATCTTCTGGCACTTCCCCAAATTCAAAATCACCATGAAAAGTAAATGTATTGAATGGATTCAGGATATCCAAACAGCCACAAGAATGCAACTAAAGACACTCACAAGGGAGGATTTCCAGCACTGCTATAGAAAGTGGGAAGAAGAATGGGCTGAGTGTGCTTACAGCAGGCAGGAATATTGTGAGACCTATTAATGCCACTGTGTCTTAATGCAATGAATTTTTAAAATTTTACATTTGTCATACTTTTTATCATATCCCACAGTAGTAAGCAAGGTGGAGATATTTTAAAGGTGGCTTAAAGGTTCAAGAAATTTATGTTCTATTGTTGTAGGGATCAGAACAAAGACAAACAATAAATAAACCAATAAGGTTGAGATTTTTAAGAAGGATAGTCACAAGAGGAAAATACGATAGAAGTTTCTCTGGGGAAATATCGTTTAGACTAAGTCAACAGAGACGTGGAAGAAAAGTGGAAACAAACTTGGTGTAGCCAAAACCAGAAAGCTGGTGAGCAGGAATAGAGCTTATCCAATTGTGGTGGGCAGCTGAGATGACAAAAAGAGTCAGATCCTGCTGGCCCCAGCTACCATGGTAAGGAAGTAGATGCTTTTCGAAGTACAGTAAGACACTGATCCATAAATTAGTTCACACCTCAGTTGTGCAGAAAGCCAGTTCCTTGGGTACAGAAGGGATGTCCTTAACTTTTTTTTGCTGAGTGAACTGGCCTCACGTGCACTATAAATATTTGATGCTGCTTGCTGCTAAGAAACAAGATGGAGTTTTCAACCTGGCCTTAGTGTGGCCTGGTATTTTGAGTTTTAGCTTTTGAAAATAGATTGTTCTTTTTCATTTCTAGAAGTTCTCTTTCATCAATGTCTTTACAAGGTAGAACTAAAAACATGATGAATGCTGTGCTGAGTGCCACCCAGTGGAATAACTACTTTTTGTACCAAATATGTATAGCTTGGTAAACACACACACACACACATACACACACACACACACACACACACACACACACACACCTATATTCTAGAGTCCCAAAGACCAAAGGAAAACAAAAACATACCTGTACTTATATGTTGCTATCAAATGGACCACAACATGGTCAAATTTCTGTTTTTAGGAAACCAAATGAATGAAACCAGCATGCAAATAATTAATTGATTTGATGTTTTCTGAATTAGATGCAAGCTTTCAAAATTTTTACCCACTTATATGCCACTATCTTTTGGTAAAACATATACAGACATGAGAAAAGAAATAGCTTCCTATTTCAAACAAACCATCAAAATCTTCAAAATACCTAGTCAGCTTTGGAATTCAGAAACAAAGGCAGAGAGATAAATTTCTCTGAGAAAACACAACCTGGAAGCTTCCTTCAAGACTCTGTGAGAATTAAACACCAAGCCTCTCACGGTCCGATAGATGAAGAATCAATGGCTACACACAAGCATGAAGGAAGTAGCAGACCATTATCTTCCCAGTAAGAACGTTGTCCTCCTCAGAAACATGGAAACTCCTTCACCCGAGACTTCTTTCACTAAATTTGCATGAAAGCATAAGTTTTCAGGCTATCTATGACCATGAAAATAAACCAAGATGCAGCTAAGAATGGAGTCCATAATCTCACTCACACCTGTTTTACAGAGGTATGCACACATACACACACACACACACAAACACACACACACACACACTGCTTCTGCTTTTGTTGGAAAAGTAGAATCAAAATGAAATGTAATACATCAGTTAAATATATGGCCAGAAGGAATGTCGGGGAATTGACCTCATGAGTACTTTGTACTGAATCGCTCCTCTATGTACATTTTCTACATTGCTGACCAACTCTGCCAAGGTCTGAGAAAACAAATATTCACTAGCTGTGCTCACCGAGTCTCCCAGGAAGCATCATTGTACATTGTGTGCCAAGCTGTTGTAGTGTCATCGTATTTCTCCACAGTGAGGAAGGTTTCGTGGGTCTGAAGGAAAATTAATATAAGTTGTCAAGCACTGCATAGTCACAGAAAGGAGCCAGTCTCTACTAACTTCTCTTGCTGACCCAACACACCAATCTGCTGATTCTTTGTGTGAAACTCTTAGAATTTCATCTGAGGGGGCACAGAGACAGCCCAGTAGTCTAAGCGCCTGCCAAAGCAAATACAGGGACCCAGGTTTGATCCCAGGTACCACATGCTGCACCACCCACCCGAGGTGCACCCAGGCAGCCATCAAAACTGAATGTGGTGGTGCACATCTGTAATCCCAGTGCTGGGGAGGCTGAAGCAGGAGGATCACTATGAGTAAAAGCTGTGTAGTGAGACCCTGTACCAAATCCATAAAATTAAAAAAAATTCTTGCAACTCTTAGGTGTTCCCTTTAATATTCTATGCAATGTCTTCAGAATATTCATTTATCCACTCTATTAAAAACTATGACATTCTTAGACATTTCAAAGAAATATGCCTACGGGGCTGATTGGAAATTAGGGCTGAGAAGAAACTGGAATAAATGTAAGATTTATAAAGGCATCTGTCAAGTCTTGCATGGCCTGTTTATTGTTCTATACCAAAGATTATTTTTTTGGTCACCTAATGATTTACAAGGGGAATTCCTTTATGTTTCAATTTTCTGGTGGATGAATTATTAGTTGCTGTAGCGCTCAGAGTGAAAGAATTGGAAAGAATATACACATATTCCCTGCCTTTGGTGATAAAGGTTATTCCTATGTTTTTTCATAATAGATTCCTAGAAACCATATCATAAATAGATTTTATTTCCTCAAAGGAAGATTATTCTAAGAGGGCAATTTGTCTCATACCATGAGTTCAGCTCCAAATAAAGCACAGATTAATTTTGTGATAAGTTAATAAGTGCAAAAGCCACACATCACCAATTTCCCTCAAAATACCTTAGACACTGGCCATTAAATGACAAGATATGTGCCTAATTCACCTTTATCCATGACAGCCCTCTGCATTTGTCATTTATCAGTGATCGAATACTCCTTTGCTGAACAGATCTTGTTTTTCCAGCTGGCCATGTAATTGTTTAAAACTCTCTAATTAGTCCATTCTAGATTATATTTAATGAAGAAGTGTTCATAACCAAGATGACTTGTAAGGAAGGCTGTTTCTGGCCATTTAGGGCAGAATGACGTAGAGGAGACCTCAAATGGAGCACGAAGCATGATGGGACCTAATGAACAGGTGTAGAGTACAGACTGGAGCACAAGTCTACACCCCACAATCTCAGGGGCAAAACATTCAGTGTCCTTTGCCCACGTCTCTACCATATCCTCTTCAAGAAGCACAACTGGCTGCCATCAATTAGCCAACCCCTCTAGGATTCCATTTACTAATCTATAAGTTGGTCACGAGGTGTAACTTATTGGGAAGTGGTGGAGATTAAATTAAATTCATGTTATCATAGGAAGTACTCAGCTCACAACCTCTGTATGGACAATGATAATAAGGAGTACTAGTAGTTGTTTTGTACCAAATCCCTGAACATTTTTTTTATAAATTAAATATATTCTATTATAGCACTTTAAGCATTTTATTTTCCTGTTTTTTCTTGAAAATAATGGTGAGTTTCTCTACTCCAAAGAGGTCAAATGACAGCTAAGGCAGCATCTCTGCTACAATACTTGGTTAGCTTCAGAAAATAATGTTATAAGCATGTAAACATTCAGCTGATATTTCCAACACAAGTCATTTAAAGCAGGTGCATAGTGAGTATCTAGGAAGGAGAACATTTTCCTCCAATCCCACATCTGATATCAGATTGCCACAATTGGCACTTATGATATTTTATGAACAGAAATGGGAAGGATCATTTAAAAGAAAGGTATATTGGATTATAAGTAATTAGACCTGGGGGAGAATGGATCATCAACAGGATAAATGCATGCTTGGCCACAGTAAAAATATGACCCAAGAATCACTTTTCATAAATCCAGTCTATTTTCCTCTAAAAATTTCTTTCCTTAAATGTCTACAGTGAGAAAGAGTTAAGTTTGTAAACCGAGGTGCTTATTGTTTGTATACTTATGAGGCCATTGGATGGAATTTACCAAAAACTAAAATTACTTCATGTTATTAGTAGATATAGTACCCTTGTGCATAAATATCATAAAAGCCATAAAAATCAAAAGCCTAAATAAATGATCCGAAACAAACTGTTAACAGTGATTTCCTCTTGAAAATCAGACTTGTAGGACAAGAGATTCTCTCACGTTTTATTTCGTACACTTTTAACTGTTTCCTTTTATATTTATCTGTCAGCTTTAAATATTAATAAATAAATACCCTATAATGCCAGGCATAGGGAGTTGAGAAATTTGCCAATGTAAGGAGCAATCCAGTGGGGCCAGAAACCCATCCCATAAGAGATCAATCTAGGGATCAGTGATCAGTCTACAATAGAAGAGGTGGGGTTATAGGTAGGAAAAACAGAAGAGGAGAAAAGTGCCCAGAAATGACAGGGAAGGACCTCAAGCCACACCTAACTTGCTAAGACTCTCATTAGATTACCAAATGTAGTAATGTTCTACACCTGAGTACGTCAGAGAGGCTGCATTTAAGTTACTAACTTCTCAAGAAATAGTACACCTATGTGAGTTGTAACATAGATCGTATATATTATATTCCTAGACAGTAAGATGCTTCCTGTGTACTTCTTTTCCAGACCGAATTCCATATTTATTGTATGCATTGAACATTTCCCACCTGGCAAAAAAAAAAGATAGAAAAATATTCTCTGCATATGTTTTTAACTCCTAAAGGGCTAGTCAAGTGAATGAAAGGATTAAAAAATAGATTTAGATTTAGAAGAGAAAACTGATACTTACTTGGTTTTCTGCTGAATTCTTTGGATTAGCAGCTACAAATGTAACTTCAGCAACTTCTCCCTGGAAATAAAAATTTATCTGGTGAGTTCTAAAGGAAGAATCTTCTGTTATACTAAAACTTGAGCATTATCTACTATATGTTTTAGAATTCTTATTTTTTAATTTATTTTTGGTATTGGGCATTGAACTCAGGATCTTGTGCTTGCCAGGCAGGTACTTCTACCACTGAGCTATTTCCCCAGCCTTGTCTTAGGATTCTTGATTGATGGGTAATATCTATCCTATATAACCAAGTAATACCTTCTAAGATTATCAGGGAAAATGCCCTATCAACAATGAAACTTGGAGCCAGGAAAATTTCTTTTTGTAAATTCAGAAGCAGATGAAGATCTGAAGCTATAATTTACATCCATGGCAGCACATTGAAGTGCATTCTTCGGCCCCTGAAGTTGTCTCCTACCTCTGTTCCATCCACACAGTAGGTAGATGAATCAGATAAGGTCACTATATAGACGACATACTCACATTTATGTGAAACCCACTGTCAAGTTGTACACTACCCTCCTGCCTAAAACAACAAAAACACTGGACAAAATATGTATTAAAGAAGAGCTTTAAGGACAACAGACTTTAAGCAATGAAAGACAGTGATTACTGAGTGGTAGAAGATAAAGAAGATTAGCCCATGTCCGCAGTTTATTCTGTGAATGCAAACCATGGAGTCCATGAGAGCCAAACCATCTTTACCTTGCAGTAACAGAGAAGAGAGGAGCACAGACAGCAGAGCCAGGAGACAGAACTAGGGACTCTAAAAGGCTCTGCACGACCCCATGTGTACACAAGACTCTTCTGTGCTTTTTCCCCCTAGTTGGCCTCTGCTTTGTTGAGGTACTATCTAAGTCAGAGCTGTCATCTTGTCTCCTCATGTAGCTGGGTATTGTTTGAGGTCAACTACCATGTTTATTTCTAGATCCCCTCCTCAGTTTTTCTAATGAAATGCACATAATTTAGAAATATATGCCTGATTGCCTGAGCAGAATAAAAGAACAGCCAGTAAAGCTTAATTTAAGAGACTGTGAGTCATTCTTAGGATTTTTTAAGTTTTTTTTTTTTCCATCTTTATTTACGACCTTAAACAAAATGTCAATGCTTCTATTATGGAGTAAATGCAAGAGATATTGTTTCCCAATTGTCTCTATCCTGCTTAAGCAGAGCTATCAAGTGACTCAAAGTGTCTAAGGGAATCCTGAGACATTGCTCGCCAGCTTGCTCTGCCATAAATAAATACAGCTCCTTCTCCCTAAAGAGTTAGTGTGCCTGAGTGGAGACAAAAAGCCCTAACTAGGGCTTTCTTTTATGTTTCTATGAAACATGACAGCATCCTCCTAGCTTTGGATGTCTATTAAATATCTGAGTCCCACAAGAGAGACTTTGGGGGCTCACAGTGGGTCTGCTTTTTCTACAAAGAATGCCACCACTGGGGCCCTTTTGGGGTTGAGTTCTAAATAAAGCCATCAAAAGGCTCACCATTTCTTAGCTCCTATAAAAAACATCAGTTATTCTTAAGTTTAGACAGAGACATCTGTCTTATAAATGCTTGAGCCTCACTAAGAACATTCTGTAGACTCACTGGGTCTCCTCCTTTGGCATAGGACAGCACCTGAAGGACCTAAGACCTACTTGACTGCATGTAGGCCCCAAAATAAGCCATGGGAAACCTTAGGAACCTTGCTCCAAAGATCCCACTGACTTTGCCCCTAGGCTGTGCCCTTGACCAGCAGGAACGCTTTCACCCTGCTGATGTAAAAAGGACGACATCATCTACAGCTGCGATATGGTTGGGGTTCAACACAAATTAGAAGTAGCAAGGGATGACATGGGAAGGTAGTTCAAATTATAAGAATATTGTTTAGTTAAAATATTTCTACTTAAAACACAAAGTGAAATGAAATTCCTCATGTTCAGGCTTTTGTGGCCCTTTATCTAAGAAAAAGCCCAGAAACAACGGTATTTAAAGAGGGCCTCAAGGAACAGAAAGACTTCCCTGATGATCCTGTCCTCAGATCCCCACCCCTGTCACAGGGGCCACATCAGTCTTCCCCCCTCTGCCAAAGGAGGAAGCTTCCGATGGGCCCCAGACTCTGATGACTCAAGTGCGATAGATACATGATTTTCTCTGTGTTCAACAAGCAGGATCTAGGGTTCGGGCAAAAGAGAAAAGGCTAAAACTGAAGCTATCTCAAATGACAATGCTCTAAACTCACCCAGTGTCTAGAAGAAAATCCAACAACCACCAAAGTTCCTGTTTTAAATGTAAGAATTCGGGACACTGGGCACACCACACGCCCCTGCCTGGGCCCCTCTCTGCATGTGAGGTATCCAGTGGGTCTGCCTCATGGCCCTGGAAGGTTACTGTCCCTGCCAAAACTCTTGTTTCCTGGCCCAGAGAGAACCAAGTCAATATCCACAGTTATTACCACCTGTTATGAGGGACCCTGGTAGTACTGGATGCTATTGGGGAACCAGTGCAATGCCTTCTTTCAGTTCTTGCTTCCTTCTCTGGAAAATTCTCCTCTAGGAGGATTTTCTAGGGCCATAGCTGGGGTCAAAGGGACCTCTAGGAAGAGATTCTTTACCTCTGTTCTGGTGTATTATTTTGAAGAACAAATTTTGAGCCCTGAGTTTCTAATTGTGCCACAGCATCCCACCATCTTTCTATAAAGAGGTTTACTTGCAAAATTAGGGCAATTTTCAAATTCTGACAGTGTCCAGATAGATTTTGTTAGGTCTGTGTAAGGGCTCTCTGACCTGATTCACCAGCAGGAGGATCTGGCTGTGTGACATAATACAAAATCTGATTTAAGAAAACTCTTCTTCTTTTTCTACATATCTGAAAAGAGAGGAGTTGCTTTGGATGTCTTGACACAAAGGCTGGGACACAAACTCTGCCCAGTGGCCCACTTTGCAAAAGGCGATGTAGACCGGCAACTGGACAGCTACCCTGGCTGAGAGCAGTAACAGAGATGCTAACAGGAAACTGCAAAACAACTCCCCCTCAGGTAAGAGCAGTTCTTCCTGAGGGCACAGCTTGCTTGTGGCTAATAGGAATGGCTTTCCAGGTGCGAGAACATGATGCTCTTCGATAGCCCTGAGGTATTTATAAGATGTGCAACACTCTTATTCCTTTCTGATCCCAACAGGCTGACACAGTAGTCACTCTCTTTTTCTATCTATCTATCTATCTATCTATCTATCTATCTATCTATCTATCTATCTATCTATCATTCTTTCTTTCTTTCATTTTGGCATTTTTTTAAAAGAAAGCAAAAACTCCATTAGAAATGATACAGACTGTGAATAACTGATCTCCCTGACCTGTGCACCAGGTGGGACATCCACAACCTGCCCCACCAAGACCCTGAAGAGGAATTCACTAAAGAGGGCCCGGGAGATAGTTCAGTAGAATAAGCACTTGCCTGGCAAGCACAAGGGCCTGTGTTCAATTCCAGGTTCTACCAAAAAAGAAAAACAAATCAGCTTTGCCCAAGAAGGACACTGAAAGGCAAGTTCTGCTCAAAGAGCAGAAGTCACAGATTTTATTTTGCACTGATATTAGGAAAAGATAAGGAGCTACAGTGGTTCCTTGGCACACAAACTTAGTGCTTTCCATAATTCTGGGCACAGACCAAACTGGATGAGAACTGGACCAAATTTAACAATGGGGTTCAATGCTGATCTAATAGGGAGATTTGATTTGGCTCTTATTCAATTTGGTTTGCAACCAGAATCATCACAAAAATTAACTTCATAATCCAAGATATCACTGTACATATCAGTACAGCCTCCAAATTCGCTTTCCTGGCACTACATGCCCATGCAGCAATCTGAAGAGAAGGAGCTTGCTGACCAATAATCAGTCATCTATAAAATACATGCAGGAATTTCTAAAAGTCTTAGAAGTAGTCTATCTTCCTAAAGAGACCATTCATTGTAAGAGACCCCAAAGAGACATTCTCCTTGGGTGATCCAAAGGCTGACAGAGAGGTCAGAAAGGCAGTCAGTCCAACAGCACTTCAAGACCCCAGCCTCATTCCAAGGTCCTGAGGAACCATTCTGGTCCTCCTCAAGGGATGCAGTCCCTAGAATTTTCATAGGAATGAGGAGAGTGCTGTACCTGAGACCATCTGGAAGACCTGAGGTGCATGTGTTGACCATGCACTGAGCATGCGCTTAGCATGAGCTGAGCATGTTTTCTCTCCATTCATTCCTATGAGCCAATATTTTTACTGTTAAAGTTGAGCGGGCATGGTGGCCAGGCCTGTAATCCCAGCACTCGGGAGGCTGAGGCAAGACACCAGTGCTGCTCCAGTGCAAACAAGTAGCATCACTAGCGACTCTCATGAGTGCAGTTTAAGTGAGCACCTCTATCGAGACTCCCATTTTTAAATAGATCATTGCACAGGATCTAGCTATGCTCATACTAGGCTCTCAGGCTCCCAGTAATATATCTAAACCTCCCTCCTTGCCATATTTCTCCTCCACAAGAACTGTGTAGGTCTCATATTAGGGTTCAACATCCTCAACATAATAGTAAAGTTACTAGCTTTCTTCCATCAAACAAATAGTTCAGTAGTCAATAACTCTTTTTTCATTGTCATCTGGCAGGGTATTTTCCAGCCAATAGTTTGCAAGCACATAATGTTCAGTAAGTAGGGTTTGTATTCATAGCAAGACATAGAATACAGCCCTCCACTTACCCAGCACCCCATAAGAACCATGGAGATGTGTGTGTGTTTCTCAAGGCGAAGTGAGACAGGAGTTTAAGGGATGAAAAAGCTGGCCCAAGATGTAGGCATGACTTATTTTTTGTTTTTTTATTGCTGTTCTTTTTTGTCTTGGGGTTTTTGTTTTTGGTACTGGGAATTGAACTCAGGACCTAGTGCTTGCCAGGCACTGTGCTACTGATCTATATCTCCAGCCCATGGGCTGTTAATTACAAAAGCCCAGAACAGCTCTCCATACTGTATTCATGGACTTCCCATGAAAACTTCGGTAGATTTTCCATAGGATGGCCCAAAACTGACACTTGCCTGAGGAGTGGGGGGGATACAAAAAGGACAGAGCACACTGAGCTCTTGCCATTGTGTTCTCATGAGGGAGTAGGTTACCTGCCCTCATGCTGGAATGTACACTTTTCCTAGTTTTGCTTGGCCCAAGTTCATTCTATACAGCCTGCTTCTTTTCCTTTCTCTAATAAAGATTGCTAGTGTTTGCACTTGTCTTGGCCAGTCCTTTGCTCAGAACAGAAATAATCTAAAAACCAACTTCAGAGGAAGACTCTAGAACCTTAAAAACCTGCTAAAATATTTGAAGGAGTGGAAAGGGGACAAAAACTTTTAATAAAAGTAATTCTCTTAAGGATGAGTTTTCAACCACGTGAGCAGCTTTTCCTCCCTGATTCTTTCAGCTATGCCTTCTTTTGTTGTTGTTTATTTTTTAAATAATTTTATTAAGAAAGAAATAGCAATGAGACAGTTTCAAAACCAATTAGTAGGACAGTTTCAATAATTAATACATTGAATATTGTCTTCATAGTGATTATTCATAGTGCAAGATGAAGACACAATTAACAAACTGCTGATGAGTCATTCTATTGATTGTATTATGAGAAAGTAGCTGTATATCTGTACTATTTTGTATATTCAGATACAAAGTGGTCCTTCATTTATATTCCCCCCTTTTTTTGTTTAGTTTTGTCAGAGATGGGTATTCCATTGCCATTTAAATATTGTAGGCACATGAATTCAGCAAAACAATCCAATATAGTCCAGTAGTCCATAATGGTATTGGGTTATCCATAGGACTGGCAATGTCAGAAGTGGTTGACTTAAGCCCTTAAGCCCTTTATTAGCTCAGCATATTAATATGGCATTACTTTTTATACCTCTTTTTTTTTTTTTTTTTTTTTTTTTTTTTTTTTTTTTTTTTTTTTTTTTTTTTTTTTTTTTTTTTTTTTTTTTTTTTTTTTTTTTTTTTTTTTTTTTTTTTTTTTTTTTTTTTTTTTTTTTTTTTTTTTTTTTGGTGGAACCAGGGATTGAACTCAGGGATTGTATTTCCCAGGCAAGCGCTTATTCTACTGAGCCATCTCCCCGGCCCTATACCTCATTTTTATATTTTTCTGCTAGATGGTTAAGACCAAGATAAAGCAAGACCTATATAACAAGAAATGTAACTTTTGTATCTGCCAAGGTCAGTCAAATCCCCTCAGGATTCACCCTGAAACCCTGTACCACAGTTTGTAGAACCTTTGCCAGTGTCAGCCATGTGGGTGAGTCATGGCCATTGCTTGACCAATTTGCTCTCTGTGCAAGCCTGAGAGAATGTTTTCTCTCCATGTGACTCTCCTCAGGCACACTCTACATCATCAATCACTTTTCTCTGTGGCCCTATAATCTCCTTGATCAGAAAATTTGGGGCACTACTGAGTTGTGTGATTTTATAGTACAGGTTCTCTTGTGTCCTGAATCCTCACTGACCTTGAAAGGCTAGGGCCAAAATGTTGGCTGTAATTGCAGCCTTTCCTTCTTGGAGCCAGGCAACCTCAGACTGAGAACAAGAGCTAAACTAAACTGCTCCTCCTGTAAGTTTTAGCTATATCGTGTTCCAGCAACAGGAAAGTGATTAAGATAGCAACGCTGATATCAAAGACAACATATGAAAAGAAAACTACCAACAGCCCTTGCAGACATGCATGCAAAACTTTTAGCAATGCATTAGAAACCAGATTCAGCAAAGTAGAGAAGCATTAATATCAAAACTATAAGGTATTTACTTAAAAACTTAGAATCAAGACAATATTCCATATTAATAGAGTAAAAGACAAAAAGAAAAACATTTTGATCATCTCAACATAGATAAGCACCAGTAAAAATCCAGTACCCACTTTCAACAAAAGATCTCAGGATATAAATGAGAACTATCACAGCCATATACAAAAACCTTATAAGGCATCATATTAATTGCAGTAACACTAAATATTTTCCCCCTAGGACCACAAAACAAAACAAAGGTGTCCAGTCTCACAACTTCTATTAAACATTGTATTCAATCAGAAAAGAAAAAGATATTCTGAAAAAAATCCAGAAAGAATAAGTAAACCAATTGTCATTTGTAGATGGTGCAGTATGTGTTGAAATTCCTAAGGAATACATATGAAAACAATAACACCACCTATTAGAACTAATAAATGATTTAGTAAGATTATAGGATAGAAAGTCAACATAAAATATACAGGTTCAGATTCTGCTTTATTTCTAGCTATTTGTGCTCTTGAATTAAAAGACATCTCTCAGCTATAGTGAACTGGTCTTTGACCATCTACTTAAGAAAATATTCAGCTATTAAGAATGATAAGTTTGTGGGCTGGCAAGATAGCTCAGGGGTCTAGAGTGCCTCTCAGGGACCGCAGTTCGAGCCCCAGCACCACATGCCATGCCAGCCCCTCCCCGCAGGGCCAGCTGAGCTCACCCCCCACCCCCACGAAAAAAGAGTCCGTGATGTGTAGCGAGACACTGTAATAAATAAAGGAATTAAAAAAAAAAAAAGAATGATAAGTTTGAAGCATTTATACTGAAGTGGATGCCACTTGAACATATACTCATAAGTGAAATAAACCAGACACATATTTGTAAATATCATATAGTCTCCCTAGTATAACAAATGAAAAGCAGAAATACAAAAGGAAACATACAACAACTAAAATCAATTGAGTCAGATAAGGCAAAGTGAATGGCATATGCTGCAGGATACTAATCAGCTTTTCTTCTGGATGGTTAACAACCTAAGATCACAAGTCAGCGTTGGAAAAATAGAAGAGCTACAAGGCCAGCCAACATTTTGGTCCTAGCCTTTCAAGGTCAGTGAAGACTCAGGACATTGGAGAACCTGTACTGCAACATCATGAAACTCAGGTGAGCTCCAAATTTTCTGAACAAGGAGATTATGGAGCCAAAGAGGAAAGAGACTGAAGTTCTATAGTGTGCCTGGGGAGAGTCACATGGAGAGAAAACTTTCTCTCAAGCTCTCACAGAGAACAAACTGGTCAAGCATTGGCCGTGACTCATCCACATGGATGACACAGACAAAGGATCTACAGAATAATGTGCAGGACTACAAGATAAACCCTGAGAGGACTTCACTGACCACATAAGAAATATAAAGTTCATGTGTTGGTATATAAGTCTTGATCTATCTAGATCTTAACCATCCAGCAGAAAAGTATAAAAATGAAGTATACATCGTGGGGCCATAATATTAAGCTGAGCTATAAATGGCTATGGTCGACAACTTCTTTGAATAACTCACTATTGTTGTGGAATGCTGGACTGTGTTGGACTGTGGTGTGGAGTTCAAGCACCTAAGTTAGTTGAATGACAATGGAGTGCCCACCTTTGACAGGTGTAGATAGAGGAAGGGGTATAGAAAGAAAAATCATGATGTGTGTGTGTACACAGTACAGTTGGGATAGATAACGCTGTGCTTCTATATAATCCTATGAGAGGCAAGATCTGCACTAATGGTGGTTGGACAGGATATTATGTCAGCTTCTAGTACTATGGTCATCCACTAGGAAAATAATTATTGAATTTTTGATATAATTCATGTATAAAAATAAGATAAGTAAGCAGCTACACTCTTAATTTACTGATAAGAGATATCTGCTAAAATAATATCTGTAAATATAATATCATGTATGCACCTTGTACGATACCAAAACATTATGAAAACAGTTTACAATGTATTAATTTATCGAATCTGTCTTGTTAAGGTGTCTTGAAACTGTCTGATTGATATTTGTACTTCAATAAAATAAAAAATAAATTAAAAAAATAAATAAAATTCAAAAGTCAAAAAAAATTTAATCTTTTTAAATTAGGAAAAAAAAAAGAAAATAAATAGCTTATATTTTAATAATTCAATTATACACAATTACTCCTAGAAAAAAAGTATTTCTTATTACTTTTACAGCATCTCTGCCAAGAAAAGAACTGTCACTACTAAAAACTATCACTACTAAAAACAGTCTATGCCATGATGGTGACTGTTTAGCCATCTCGATGATAGCACCCAGGGGCTGTGGCACATATCCGGTAGCTTCGCCACCCCTGGTCTATGGCCTGATGGGAGGAAGGGGGCGACATTAAACAATGTCTTCTCCCTCATCCCCAAAAACAGGTCTTGGAACTATTTTAAAATCCCTCTGTGAGTCTTACCACTCTGTATTCAGGCTTCACCGGCTCCAGAACATCCCCAAAGTTTCTGCCTATCGGTGCTCTGTCCGCAATATTGGGGATAAGCGGAGGTATCAGTTGTTGGAAAACCGGAGGCTCAGGACCACTGCTCATGTTGGCTACTGTGTCCTGAAATGGAAAGCATCTGCTTAACAAGAGCACAACGTAGAGTCCAAGACTGTCTCTGCAGACCTCTTACTTAGAAATGTGTTTATGGAAGAAAGTAAGAAATGCCCACGTGCACACCTGAACACACACAGGCATGCACACACGTACACACACACACACACACAACCTGAGCTCTAATAGCCTTGTGAGGAGAACCTGGCTAAAATGTAAGCCTAGTTATCTGCAATTTGAACCTTTGTCATTAGAATAAAGCCATGTGAGAAGCAGCTGCTTTATTACTGGAAGGAGAGCTCAGAGCCCAGGCAGGAAGGATCACAGGCATGCGCCACCACACCCAGTCTCAGTTGCCATCTCAGTGCACCCCAGGGATGGGGCTAGCACTGCAGGCCCGGGGATTGAAACCCCAGCCCCTAGCACCTGCTTGAAGGTGCTTTAATCCACTGAGCTATTTGGCCGGCCCTAACTGTGTGGCCTTGAACAAAGACTTGACACATGATAAGCTTTTATAACATGACCCTGGATTTATCTACTGAATTAATAAAAGGTGTTGAGACTTTTGCCTAGATAATACTGCATCTTCCCTATCCTCTTCTGTACTAAAGAATACAATAAATGCTGAAATTTAAGATCTGCCTACATTCTGTCTGATTTAAATCAGTTTTCCACAAAATTTGCTACTTTAATGGTGTCATCAAAATGCAAATTTAGTTTTTAAATAGCCCTTGGTACATGTTTAATGTTCCTTAAGCTGACATTGTATAGCTAATTTCTACAACAGCATATGGGTTATGTATGTACGGTAATTCTCACTTTGGAAGTAAGAAAAATATGCTTGTAGATACTCAGCTGTTTTTCAAAATCACACAGCTAGTCCTAAGTGGCACAGCCATAAAGCAGACCATGAGGCAAAGGAAGCACAGCTGCTTTCACTGAGGATCACTTGCTGGGAAAACCTTTAACAGAACTAAAACTGAGAACACTGTGAGAAAATGATCATCAATTAAGTACATACAGATAAGCCTGATATACTGAAATCTGAAAGATGCAATAGCTAATGATGAGATTTATCGGATTCCTAATACTGAATGATCTAACATTCAGGGTAGCAATTTTATCTATTTCAATCCAATACATTTCCAGTTCTTTCTTTGAAAGGGATTTATTACACTTTCTAGGTCATAATCACTTCACAACATTTACCAAGGCTTTTATGTTGTTCTATAAGGGTCTGTTTAGTAAGCTCTTTACCCTACTTATTAACTGATCTTCTCAACCACAGCTGCAGCTGGGCATGGTGGTGCACACCTGTATTCCCAGTACTTGGGAAGCTGAGGCAGGAGCATCATGAGTTTCAGGCCAGCCTGAATGGTATTGTGAGACCCTGCCTGGAAGGAAATAAGGAAAGAAGAAGGAAGGAAGGAAGGAAGGAAGGAAGGAAGGAAGGAAGGAAGGAAAGGAGGGAGGGACGGAGGGAGAAGGAGAAGAAAAAGAAAAGAAACCACAATTGCAGATTCAAAATAAACTATATCCCAGATGGAAGATTTCTAAACTGAAATTTCTTTAAATCAAATAAGTGCATGGGTGTGAATGTGTGTGTGTAATTTTGTCAGATTTGCACTCCAAGGTAGTATTCCATTTCATCAAATCTAAGCCTCTATTCATTAAAATAATTGACATTATTTCTGGAATACCAAGAAAGTACAAATGTTACTAATTGTCATAATAAAGTTCCCCCACTGGAAGCTGCATCTCCACTCCAGAGCTGTAATGATGTGCACAGCTGATACGCTGGAACAGCCGACCCACTCAGTTCTTGAGGCGAGGGTGACGATCTCATGGGGTTAGGGAACACAAGTCTGACCTCCAGGTACAACTATAGAAGCTATTTCCCTGCCATCCTCCAGTCTTTCTGCTTACCCGAAAATCAAGGGAAAATTGAATCCCCTACTTCACATGATGTTTGTGAGGAAACTGGCTACCACTAAAGGATGTTAGTGACTCTGAATTTTATTATTCATAAAGCATCATTTTTCTTAGAGATGCTATGTAGCTATAATTTTTACAGAAGTCCCTAGTGTTTTTTAATGTACAAATTGTTCCAAAAGATTGAAACTGAGACTTAAGATTCTCCTTTGCTTCCCCTGAATCTCCTCACCCTGAGACAGACAGACTGCAAGACAGGCTGACACCTACACACAGAATACTTGGTTACCGTGGCAATGGCCTTTGCAAGACTCCGGAAGAGCTGGATGTAAGCAGACAGCGTATGTGGTCCATAAATCGTAGATGCAGCCTCATACCGCTGGGCCTGCAGGTGAGGCAGAGAGAGGTTTTAATTCCTGATGTTTTAATTCATACAGAGGTGTGGATTATTTTAGGCAAGAGTGATAACTGGACATTTCCTATAAACCAGCAGAATTTTTGATATTTGTCATGAAGAAAGAATGCACATTTCCATTTACCATCCAAAATAATGATTCCCATTGGCTACTTGACAAATGCAGCCCTTATGCCATTTAGACACCTCTCCAGGTAATCTGAAAGAGGGCACTGTCTCCTGGGTGCCTGTCTGTTGTAAACACTTGTAATATGTAAATGCCTTCTCCTCTCCCGGGGGGCATCCAGCAGGGGAGAAAAATAAGGGAGGAAAAATCTAACTCCTGGATGCATTGGGCACTGTGATACTTTGCAAGACATTGACCCACCATAAGCACATCAAACACAGCCAAATGCATTTCCTTTCAGTTGAATTCCATGGTTACCTGAGTCATGCAGTCTAAAGTTTACTCCTCCCTACAAACATACCTACTTTCCCCCACACATTCTGAAGCCCAGTGAATGCCACCCTCCCACTGTCTCTCATGAGGAGCAGGTAATTCTGCAATCCTCCACATCTTGTCATTCTCCTTCCTCAAAAATTTCTCAGCCTTGTCCATTTTCTTCAGTCTCTTCTTCCCTTACCTTTGTTCAAACCTTCATCTGTAACCCAGATGTCAACTTCACCTTCTTAACCAGTACTGTCACTTCACATTCCCTTCCAACTCAGTTCCCACGTGGCCATCCTAGTGACCTCTAAATCACAATGTGGAGCAAGACATTCTCTTGCTGAGAATCCTACTGCTGCTATTCTAAGCCTTTCTTATTGAGATAAAGCTCTGTAGCACAGAGGATACAAAATTCTATCAACCAACCCTGCCAATTGCAGGCAGGGTTCAGCTAATTACTGTCTACCAATACAAGGTCATCTCGTGTATACCTTATCCAAAATGCCATTGTTTTCTTTCCTCTTTTTCTACTATATTCACTTCTAGTGGTCTGGGCTTAGTGGCAGTCTTTCCATTATTGTGTCTGTCATAACACATATCTATTGAATTAAGTAATTATTAACTAATTAATTAACTAATTGATTAATTAGTAAATGAGTTCATACTAAGCTTATTAGGAGCACATCCCTGGATTACGTGACAAGATATGAGGGGCTCTTATCCTTTTTTTGTGTCATGGATACCTTTGTCAATCTGCTAAGATCTGTAGCCTTCTCTCAAATTAATGATTCAAAATAAAATTAAGGAACATGATAAAGGAAACCAATCCAATGAAATGCATTTATCAGACTATAATAAACCAAGCTGGAGATATAATATATTTCCTTATTATACTAACAAGAATTAGCTGTGCAATGAGTTAACTACTATGATTTCAAAATAAGAATAAAAGATACTTTCAAATCTGCAATAATTACATGTCATATTAAAATATCTGGTTCTTGGGCCAGCCAAATAGCTCAGCGGATTAATGCCCCTGCAAGCAGGTGCAGACACTGGGCTTTGATCCCAAGGCCTGCTGTGTTGGCTCCGCCCCCAGGGAACACTGAGATAGCAATTGAGACTGGGTGTGGTGGTACCCACCTGTAATCCCAGCTCTTAGGAGGCTGTAAACAGGCGGATCACTATGAGTCTGATCTAGCAGTGAGACCCTGAATACCCTGTAAGCCCTTCCCTAAAATACAAAAAAAAAAAAAAAAAATTT
>PVKA01021059.1:0-39289 GCA_004027165.1 Ctenomys sociabilis | reverse complement strand
CAATCTTCTGTAAAAGAAAAAAAAAAAAATCACCAAAGGAGGTGAGGGCTACATAATGAGCCCACAAGGCCTTGAGTTTATGGTGACCCTCCTGTTTCAGCTTCCTGAATGCTGGGATTACATGTGTATATCACCACATATTGATTTGTTTTCTTTCTTTGTTGGTATTGTTGTTTTGTAGTGCTAGGGATGAAACCCATGGCCTGGCACATGCCAGGTAAGCACTCTACCACTGACTCACACCCTTAGCAATAAAACATTTTAATAAAAATACAACAAAAGAAATTTATTTATGAAGAACTCAAGCCCAGATCTTTTATAGTCAACCTAAATAAGAATTCAGGGCTCCGGGAGATAGCTCAGTAGAATAAGTGCTTGCCTGGCAATTGGAAGGGCCTGAGTTCAATCCCCAGTTCCACAAAAAAAAAATTAAATTGTTGAATATTTTGTAATTTATCTAATATCTTTTCTTAATGTTTGTTTGCTATGCTACAACATGGGCTCATTATGTAGCCCAGGATGGCCTTGAATTCCAGGCCTTCCTTTGTTTTTTGTCTTTTTTGAGCTCAGGCTGGTCTCGAACTCACAACAATCCTCCAGCCTCAGCCTCCGGAGTTCCGGGATTACAGGCAGGTGCCACCATGCCCAGCTAGGCTTTCCTGTCTTAGCCTCCCAAGTGCTAGGATTAGGATAATATACTACCATATATGGATAAATTGTTTTTCCATTTGGGGTCTTGCTATGTGATTTAGGCTGGCCTTGAACTCACTGTGTAGTCCAGGCCTCAATATCATAGCGATCCTCCTGCCTCAGCCTCCAGAAAGCATGGGCAAGCAGGGACCAATTTGTAAGACACTAAGAAGATAGTTAATAGGATTTGGGGACTCACTGCGTTTTTGAAGTTTCTCCACACAGGGAAGAACTAGCTTGTATAAAGGTGATGAGTTGCAGTTTGGACACAATCACTTAGCCCAGTCAAAATAGCTCTCAAATTTATCCAAGCACTATGGTGGAAAAGGCAGGAAGATTCATTGGATTTCGAGGCCAAACTGGGCTATAGAGTGAGTTCAAGGCCAGCCTGGGCTACATAGTGAGACCCTGTTTCCAAAAACGGGGAGGAGGGCTAAAATCTGGAAATTGCATACTTACATGAACAAAAATAGTGCAGAAATTTAACATTTTTAAAACTTTTGAGATGAGGTCTTGGAATGGGGGCTCAATGGCATAAGTGTCTACCTAGCAAGCTCAATGTCCTGAGTTTGATCCCTTGTACCGAAAACAAAACAAAATACCCTATAGGAGGTGAGGTCTCACAATATTGCTCAGGCTGGCCTCTACCTCCTGGTCCCAAGAGATCCTCCAGGTCTAGTTATTCCAGTAGCTGGAGCTACAGGCTCATGCTACCATCTATAAAATGGCTTTGAACTCACAGTGATCTTCCTGACCTCCTGCCTCCACCTCCTGAGTGTTAATGATTAAAGATGGACACCAAGATGTCTGGCTGAATGTAAACATTTTAAGAAAGAAACTCCAGAGTTTGAACTGGCCACAGTGGCACATGGCTACAATTGCAGACAAATGGGAGGCTAAAATAGGAAGACTTCTAACTCAGCCTGGACAATTTAGTGAGATCCTGCCTCAAAAACTAAAATAAGAGGCCGGAGAGATGGCTCAGTAGAATAAGTGCTTCCCTGGCAAGCTCAAGGGCCTGAGTTCAATCCCCGGTTCCACAAAAAAAAAAAAAAAAAAAGCTAAAATAAAAAGAGCTTCGGTGTATCTCAGTGGTAGAGCACCTGCCTAGCATGTGTAAGGCTCTGGATTCAATCCTCAGTACAGAGAGGAAGTAAGGAAGAGAGGGATGGAGGAAGGGAAGAAAAAAAAATCCAGTTTGCATGTGCAACCTGAATATAATTTGTTTTCTTTTTGCACTACTGGGAGTTGAACCTAGGGTCTTCACATTGGGCTACCTCCTCACGACTTCTTACTGTAATGTTTTATTCATTTATTTATTGTGGAACTGGAGATTGAACCTAGAGAGTCTTTCCACTGAGCTACATCCCCACCCCTTTTTCGAAAGTTTTTTTTTTTAATCTTGAGACAGGTTCTCACTAGGTCCCTGAGTTTTTGAGGATGGACCCAAACTCGGATTCCTGCTGAAACTTCTCAAAAGTGCTGGCTTTACAGGTGTACACCACCATGTCTGGCTAATAAAATAAAATTTACAAAATAAGTAAGAGGGGGATGCTGAGATAGTTCAGTAGACTAAGTACCTGCTTAGACAAGCGCAGGGACCAGGGTTTGATCCCTGGTACCATATATCACACCAGCTCCATCCCTGAGCATGCTAAACCAGACACCAAGAGTGGGCATGTGGCACAGACCTAATCCCAGTGTTGGGGAGACTGAAAACAGGGGGATCACTATAAGTTTGAGCTTCACAGTGAGACCCTGTACCAAATACATATCAATCAATCAATCAATAAATAAATAAGAGGGAGGCTGAGGCAGGAGGATCACAGAGAGTTTAAGGCCAGCTTGGGCTACATAATGAATTTAAGTCCAGCCTGAGCTACATAGACGACCTGTATGAAAAAAGAAAACAAGCAAGCAAAATAAAAATTAAAACCTGGGGTGGGGGTGGGTATAATCAATGGCAGAGCAAGTACGTGGCATTCCTACTACAAACAAAAAGTAAATAAGTAAATAAGAGCTGGGTGTAGTAGCACACACATAATCCCAACACTCAAAGCTGACACAGGAGGATTGCTCCAAGTTTGAGGCTAGCCAAGACTACACATAAGTCTCAAAAAACAACGAAAATTAAACAAATAAATAATTTAAAAGTAGCCTTGGTTTTTGTGTATCATTTGTATAAAATTACTTTTTTATTTATTTGTTTTTGGGGTTTGAACTCAAGACCTTCACAGTGAACTCCATCCTTAGCCTTTTTTATTTATGTATGTTTTGAAGGTTTCTCAAAGCATTTATTTGTTCAGGCTGGGATCAAATTTATGATCCTCCCTCCTGAGCTTCCCCTTGGGATGGGATTACAGTGTGCATTGCTACACTCATGTTAAAATAATTAAACATTTCTTTGGTCTAGGGACTGAACTCAGGACCTATTATTTATTAAAATAAATTTTAAAAGGAAAATAAATAAATAAATATATTTTCCATATTTCACCCAAACAGCCAACAGTGTGACTCAACCAGAGGGACTCACTGCACATGCTATGAAATATGAACCAGGAGTCCATCCCTTTCCCTGGGGTTCCCATGAGCAGAAAGTGCCATTTCTGGTTTACCCCCTGGCCCAGGGTCCCACCTCACCTGCTCCTCTGTAGTGTCGTCCACATCGACATCAAACAGAGAGCCCAGGTAGGCCAGATGGAAGATGGCCAGAGCCCCAAAGAGCAAGTTTAAGGCTCGCACCCCCAGGCCCTGTGGGAGACAGATGGACACACTTGGTAGGTGCACCTGCTCTCTGTCCCACAGCTGTCCACACAGGGAAGTTCAGTGGGACACGCAGGGCACTGTGGGTCCCAGGAATAAGGATGCCCAGGTGAGACAGGAAAGATACATTGCAAGGAACCTTGAATGGGAGCTCAGAGGGTGAGGGTGCTGTGGACCACGAGGACATTGAGGTTGGAAGAGAGGCAAGCATTCAGGTGGAGAAGCAAGAATGGAGAGACTCGAGCTGGGGTTTATGGTGGTGAACACTGGTCCCATGTAGGCGACATTATGTAAGATTGTCCCTATTTCTTATGGCAAACAGAGTAAAAACAACAACCAAAGAAAAACAAGTCCCTACTAGGACCCGGAAGACCCACATCTCCCCTGATTAACTCTGCTCCAGCCACACTGGCCTCTCCTGGGTCCTCAGAGTACAGGCCCATCCCATGTAGGGTCCTTCACACAGAGCCGATGCTTCACTTCCTCACCTCCTTCACTTCAAGAACTCAAAGGCTCCTCACCTGGAAGCTTCCCTGATGTTCCTATTTAAAAGAGAAACTACCCCCCATACTTCCCATCTGTTTTCCCTATGTTTATTCATAACGTTACAGTATATTATTACTTTCTTAACTTATTTTTTACTTTACTATCTCCCCTGTTAAAATGTATGTCCCACGGGGCCAAACTTTGGTCCGTTTTGTTTAGTACTGTATTTCCAACAACCTACAACCAGCATGTGCTCAGTAAGTGTTCGCTGGGGGCAACACGTGCCGCGTGTGACACAGGAGGTGTCCAATGAATGCCTATTCAAGAAACAAATGTTAATGAATAGAGGCAAGGACAGGCGGGGGCGCTGTGTCACCAGAAGAGGAAGCTGGGGACCCGAGATAGATACAAGTTGGAGACAGAAGAACTGACATTTCTGAAGGGGAAAGCTGGGCATGAAGTTGCCCAGGCGAAACTCTCACCAAGCGATGGCGGTGTGGACAATCAGGTCTACATGGCTTTGACAAGACGCAGGCACTGAGGATCTGAGCCAGGCGCTTCCGCAGGACTGGGTTAGTGCCGGGAGATAAGGGGATTAGGTTAGCCTCAAGGGACAGCGGCCCCAGGCCTCCCACTAGCAAGCTTTCCCTCTGTCTGGGGACTGAGCCAGACACTCACCATGCTCCACATAAGTGATAAATGCCAGGGACAGCAGTACCGCAGCCAGGTGGAAGCTGAAGCCCTGGGGGCAGAGGAGGTAAGGAGGTGGTGAGGAGGAGGCTGTGCTGCCCACCCAGCGCCCACCCAGCTCTGCCTTGCTCACGTGCAGGAGGGCGCTTGCCGCATAGGTGACTAGCACAGCTGAGAAGGTGCCCAGCCGGAGAGCATTCTTGAAAACATCTGGAGGGGAGAGATGCAGCTAAGGATTACTAGGAGACTCTGCTGCCACACCCAGGAGCCTTGGGCAGGAGAATACCCACAATGGCTTGGGGCCCCAAGATTAAAGTCCTGATGACCATCTCCAACTCCACAAGCACAAACCCTAGCTCCTGACCCTCCCTGCCCACCCACTGTTCCCATCTTCCTAAGCTCTGGCAATGGCAATGTCAATCTTTGGGTCCTGGGGCACACATCTCAGAATCACCCTGGACCTGCATCCTCCCCTAACCTGAATCCTTAGCAGATGCCCGGGGCTCCATCTTTAGAATTTATCCCTCCTGTCCTTGTGCCCTGCTACCACAACCATCACTGGCCCAGACTGCTACTTTTGGCCTCACACCTTTGCCCTCAGCCTGTCCCCCAACAGCCAGAGGGATCCTGTTAAAACATGGGCCCCTGCCTTGAGTAGGAGCCTTGGAGAAAAAGTCAAGGTCCTTTCCATGGCCCACAAGGCCCCATGGGACCTCCCGGAGCTCATGTCCTAGTTTTGACACCCTGACTTATTTTGCCCTTTCTAGAGACCTTCTATTTTTCTCTTGCCACCAGTGCCTGACACAGGCCACTTGTAAGCTCTACCCCAAGACCAAGCACACTCCCACCCTAGGGCATCTGCACCTGCTGCTTCCTCACCATTCACATTTCTCCTCCACATATCTGCATTCTTTTCTCCTTCGTCTGGTCTTTGCTTAGATGTCACATTTGCCCTTACTCAGCCTCATATACTGCCAACACTCCTGGATTGCCTTTATCTGCTGTTATTTGTTTATTTATTTACTTATTGGCACCAGGAATTGAACTCAGGGCCTCAAGCTTGCCAGGCTGACATCGTGCCACTGAGCTACATCCTCGACCCCATCTCTCTTTAATTTTTATTGGTACACATTTGCAGTACATGACGCGTACATTCCTTGGTGGAGTTGTACATGCACATGACACATCTTAATTCTTTTTTTCTTCCCCTTTCTTCTCCCTCCCTCCATCTCTTAATCCCTCCCTAATTTGAGAAAGGCCTATCTCAGCTGGGCGTGGTGGCACATGCCTGTAATCTCAGCACTCGGGAGGCTGAGGCAGGAGGATTGCTGTGAGTTTGAGACCAGCCTGAGCTACAAAGCGAGCTTAAGGCCAGCCTGAACTGCATAGTGAGATCCTGTCTCAAAAAGACAAAAAAAAAAAAAAAAAAAAAAGAAAAAGAAAAAGAAAGGTCTATCTCCCTACTTCATATTGTGTTTTTTTACCCCCATGGGGTGGCGCTGTTTGTTTTGAGACAGGCTCTCACTATATAGCCCAGGCTAGCCTCGATCTCATTGCAATCCTCCTGCCTCAGCCTCCTGAGTGCTAGGATTATAGGCATGTGCTACTACACCTTGCTCCCTATAGTTGTGTGTGTGTGTGTGTGTGTGTGTGTGTGTGTGTGTGTGTGTGTGTGTGTGTATCTTTTTGAGACAGGGTCTTGCTATGTGGCTCAGGCTGGCCTTGAGCTCACTGTGGCCCAGGCTACTCTCAAGCTCACAATGATCATCTTGCTCCAGACCTATATTGTTTTATCTTGCTCTTTTAAAAAAATTTTGGGTATTTCATTATTTCATTGTAATAATTCTCACCCTGAAGTGTGATACATTTAGTACATCTGAACTTTTTTGTTTTTTTTTAAATAGTCTCTCTATATAATCCAGGCCTGCCTCAAACTCAAGGAGATCCTCCTACCTCAGCCTCTTAAGTGTTGGGGTTACAGTCGTGCTCCACCATACCTCGGCTACATGTGAACTAGTGTTTTTTTTTTTTTTTCTTATTTATTATCTGCTCTACAACAAAGTGACAGTTCCACTAAGGTAGTGCTTTTCTGCATTTTTTGTCCCTGCTGTATCTTTGGTACCCGGCACTTAGTAGTTGCTCAGTAATGTGCGTGCAAAGGCCTCCTGGTTCACCAACTCCCTGCAGTGGTGTTGCTGACTCACAGTTATTTAGCCAATAAGACATAGGTAGGTTCCAGTTTGTGACAACTTCTACCATTGACCGGGGGAGCTCCACGTTCAGTGGTCTAGACACCGTAAGGTCCCTGTGGGCAGAAGAACCATGCAAACTCAGTTGGGATCTGGGTACTGAGCTTTTGTCTCAGCTGTTCCCTCTCCTTGGAGCCCCCATCCTCCTCCCTAGGCAGCACCCTGGGGAGAGCGGGTCCTCTATTCCCCCCTACCATTCCAGGTGATCCTTTTCCTCAGTGAAGCCGGCACCTGCTAGTGTGGCTGTGGCCTCAGACAGAAAGCCCACAAAATAGTTGCTGAAGTGGAAGGAGACTGCACTTTCATAGGCTCGCAGCCACCTAGGGAAGGAGTGGCAGGGGAGAGAGCCATGAGCCGATGCCTCCCAGGACCTCCTGCTATGTGTCGCCATCTCCAGTCTGGCTTGGTGGACTCACCTTACTATGGTGCCCCTAGGATCCCCAGGGATCAGGAAGGCAGCAGAGAGGAAAGAAAAGAGTGTCAGAGAAATGATGGAGCCTAGGCCGACTTGCTCATAGATAAGACAGACAGAGACAGACTAGAGTGGCAAAAGAGGCTGACTATGTCAGTCACCAACACACACACACACACACACACACAGAGGGAGGCCATCAAACTCCCAGCTTTGAAGTTCTCTTACCAAACTCAGTAACTGGATGTCGGTCAAAACACTTGAGACTGAGACCATTTAATGTGTGTGAAAACAAGCCATGAACATGCACACATGCATGCGCTCGCGCATGCACACACACACACACACACACACACACTTTCTGTCGATTTTACAGTCAGACATGACCCAAACCAGGGAGCATCCTGCATTGGACAAAGCATAAAGTCTGAAAGTAGGTCCAAGACTGATGCCTGGCTGCTCAGTGGGGTGACAGTGGTCAAGTCACTGTGCTGTTTGGAAACTCCTTTATCAGCAGATATAACTAGCAGCTGGTGGCAAGGAGGGGTGGGAGTTGCGAGGCCAGATCCTATCCTAGATCAAAGCAGAGGTAGATGACAGGTGTGGGCTCCTAGCTGGTCACAAAATTCTACAGCTAGCCAATGCCCAGTTGTGAGAGAAGGCAGACAGACTGGCACACATCATGACAGCTGAGCCAGAATCACCCACCCAGACCTACTCCATCCTATGACAGCCACACACCCCATCAGTGTCAGTGACACAGAAAGCCAGCCAGTTTCTGTGGAACTCTCAGTTCCACATATGGGGAAGTCAGGGGCCATAAGCAAACAACCCATACAACCCCCTAATCAGAGACACAGACAGGACAGAGTCACTAACTAACCCACACTTGTCACTTTCTCCTGATGAAGAAAGAGGTTAACAAATGAACAGACACATAGTATGTACCACAGTGTTAGTCTCATACAGTCACAGAGCCAATCTGGGGCAAACAGACAGCTGCAGACAGACACACAGTCTCTGTCTAACCACCGGTAGTTGGTCTGGTAAATTCAGACTTCTAGAAGTATGTGGTCCTGGGTTCTGTCCCACCCCTAGGCATGCCCCTTGCCCTCAGCACCTGCCCTCATTTACCTGGCTTTGCGTTTCTTGCTGTAGCAACAGAAGAGGACAGAAGCATTAAGAGACAGGTTTAGAGCTTGGGAGACCCCAGGCCCCTACCCAACCCCCTCACTGCTGGGCTGGGGCTTCAAAGGCTGTGCTCACTTTCGAAGGAGGCGGTCACCATCGAGGGGGATGAAGTAGGGGAAGAGGTAGGGGCCCACACAAGTGGACAGTACAAGGCACAGCAGGGCCAGCGCCAAGCTCCAGGCCACCTTCTGCAGCCATCGGCGGCTCTGTAGGGAAGAGGACTCCATTAGCACTGCCCTCTGGTGGCTCCCACAGCCCCTGCCCAACTGCCCACCTGCCCAGCCAGGAACTCACCAGTGGGCGGCCTTGGACAGCCTGTAGGTAACTGTGGAAGGGTATCCAGGGCCCAAAGACAATGGTGCCCACAAAGTAGAGGTAGCCCATAAACTCCACAGGTGACGGCACGGCACCCACCTCGCCCCGGTCAAGGTCGAAGCCAAGGGACACAGCCTTCATGGCCACAATCATCTGGGCCCCTATGTATGGGGCCCATGGTTAAGTGGATGGGCAAGAGAGCAGGTAGGCACGGCAGGTGCAGGTGCACCACGTGTGAGGGTCAAGGGAAATGGGGTACACCAGCAGGCATGCAGGCACAGAGATCAACAAGCAAGTGGACGAGAGAGCTAGGAGGCATATGTTCTGACTCAAAGAAGGTCAGGCATGTACAAGACATAGAACACTCAGACTTGTGGAGCAAAACATGGTACAGAGACCCAGAGGCAAGGGGAATTCGAGGACTGCGTTGCCAGATGGTAGACAAGGGAGAGAAGTGGAAGAAAGCTCAGGGTGGGAGCAGGTGGGCTGGGGTAGGACTGCCTACCTCGCATCTTGTGCCATGTCACGGTGTCCACCATGTGCATCTCACTGAGGGAAAAGGGTGCTGGTCTTGGCCCACAGTCCCCATAGCCCCTGAGACCATGGAGAGGGGACACCAAGGTGCCCAAAAGGCTCCCCCTTCTCTTGTCCTGCACATCATGGAGGAACGTTATCCCAAGCTTCCCTACTCCAGATGAAGCCCGTGCCCACCTGTCCTGTGTGGCATGGTGGAAGGACAAGTTTCACAGGTCCTCTCCTCTGGGAACCTCCACACCCTTCCTTTTTAGTGCTTCTGAATAGAGCAATTTTCCTAGACACTTCTCTCTCTTGACTCCCCAAACCTCCCCATCTTGAACCATCAACCACACCAGAGACTTCAGGGACCCACCCACCCTTCTGCCCATGGTGTGAGGATGAGGAAGCACAGCCATACCCCATGAGCAGGTAGATGAGGATGGTGACGGAGAGGAAGACGCCGCGATGGGACGAGTGTCGGCAGAGGAAGAGCACGAGGTAGCACAGGAGGCTCAGCAGCACGACCCAGACCATGTGCAGCTGGAAGAAGTGGTAGAGGCTGAAGAAGCCGCCTGCCACGGTGCTTGCATGCTTCAGGTAGGATGGCAACCCTTCGAGGGAGAGGGAGAGAGGGAACAGAGAGAGAGAGAGAGAAAGAGAGAGGGGGTGGGAGGGAGAAAACAAGAAAGGGAAGGTTGGTGGGCTGGTAGGAGGGGGAAGAAGACACGGGACAGGATACAGCCTCGGAGCCACAACGCGATGAGACTGGCGGGGACCATAACTGATACTGGGAAGCTGGAGCAGGTGGCAGGGTCTGAGTTTAAAAAGAAAGAAACATCTCCAAAAGACATTCTGGAGACCCTGGAAGAACTTCAAGTATCAGTTTATGTTGCATATTACTGTATCTGGTTTTATGATGGTGCACTCAGCCCTTGGGAACCTGAGGCAGGAGGATCACTGAGTTTGAGGCCAGCATGGGCTACATTGTGAGTTCCAGGCCAGTCTGAACTACAAAACAAGACCCTATCTCAAAAAAATATTATTCTATCCACATTAAAATTTTATAAAGTGATGATTAAAACTATAGTTGTGGAAAAATATCCTTTGTATTGGTGGCCATAAGCTAAGGATTTGGGCTAAAGCATCATGATAACAGCAGGTTAGTCAAGTGATTCAGGAAGATAGGTAGATAGACAGGTAAACAGACAGGTAGATAAAGCAGGCTATTATGTTGAGACACTAAGAGGTGGAGGAACTTTTGAAGCATATGTGAATGTTCATTATACTGCTTTTTCTCAACTTTTTGGTAGTTTTGAAATTTGTCACTGGGCATGGTGGTACATGCCTGTACTTGGGAGACTAAGGCAGGAGGATCACTGCAAGTTCAAACCAGCCTGAGCTGCATAGTGAGACCCTCTTTCAAAACAAACAAACAAAACCAAAGAGAACAAAAAAAGAAAAGAAATTTGTGAAAATAACCTGGGAGAAGCCCAGCAGAGTGACACGTGCCTGTGATCCTAGCACTTGGGATGCTGAGGCAGGAGGATCACTGAATTTGAGGCCAACCTGGGCAACATAGTGAGACCTTGTCTCGAAAACCATAAATAAATAAATAAATAAATAACCTGGGAGGCCAGGGATGTAGTTCAGTGGCACAGTGAGGTTCTGGGTTAGATGTCAAGCACCACAAAATCATAATACTAGTAAACCTGGGAAAAAACAAACCCTCCATTTAAAAGAAAAAGAAAAAAGTCAGTAAAGGTTTTGAATGTTGTATTTCCAGAAATCTCTGTATCTTATAGGAACCTTGGTGTCTTTGAGCTTTGTTCTTTGGATATAGGTCTGCTATGATTTTGGAAACATTCCACAGTCTTAGAATCCAGAAATCTCATCATGTCCCAATTCTAGAAATCCGGAATGCCAACATTTTGAAAGCCTAGAATGTGAGAATCTCAGCCCAAGATTTCCATGTGCTGCAACCATAGTGCTTTGATATTCCATAACCCTGACACACCAGCATTCCAAAACAACCTTGGGATGTAAATATTTCAGGATCCCAAGACCTAAGAACCTCAGATTTCCATAATCCTAGTGCCCACAGATACCATGACTCAGTATGATAGGATGTGGCTAGGCACAGTAGGATGTATGTGATATGGTGACATGAAGCTTGGGCTGCTAGGATATGATGGGGTCTAGCTTGGCATGGCAAGATGTAGCAGGGCGAGGTGTGCCTTAATATGGATGAACACCGCAGACGTGGCACAGTCCAGTGTGGTGGCACACGGTGTGCAAGACACTTACCCAGCCTCCAGAGGAGGCGGCTGGTGAGGCAGATGGCAAGGAGCAGCCAGATCTGATCAAGGCCCTGCTGGACAGTAGGCAGGAGACAGCCCTGCAGTAGCTGCTGGAAAAATTCCTGGCGGCTGAAGGTGGCCATTGTGGACCCCCACAGATGAGTGGACAGATGAACAGATCTGCCGGGGGGGGGGGACACAGAGGGGGCAGGATGTCCACGGGGCTGCCATGTCCAAGGGGACAGAAGACTTAAGCATCTGATTTCAGATTGGGGCTACTGAACTCACAACTGGTACTTGGGGGCCTGGGGAAGGATGTGGACAGCAGGTACATCAGACTGAGCCACCAGCTGTGCATGGAAGTGGGTGCTCTGAGTACAAGAGCACCGTGGTGACCTGGGGTGAATGAACGCCGTGTATCTTAAACGATGTGAACAGTTTGGTTGGATGATGATCAAATGATGTAAATTCTAGGCCCACAGATCAAAAGGGGCAGCGGAAGGGGACTCTGGTTTCCAGGTACGGTCGCTCAGTGTGGAGGGCAAAGGGAGGAATTCTGTGACACTCAAGGGCCATATGCATCTCTTCTTGTATGGATGGGGGAATCCTGCATCTTCCGTGTTACTCATCTCACCCCCACCCGGCAAAAGGCCTCCAACTAAATTCTGTCCAGGTCCAGGGACTGCAGGGGAGGGAAGATGTTGGCAGGGAGCACACCAGGAGAGGGACTAGGAAGGTGATGCAGAGGGGGTCCCAGGACATGCGCTCAAATAGGTGCAGGGGGACCTGCTTCAGGATAGGCACGGGGGAGCGGTGTGACCACTGGTGACCTACCTGGCTGGAAGGAAACCGTGGTCCTGGGGGCTGGGACGCGCCGCCGCCTTTGCCACTGTAGCCACCTCCTCCCGGCAGCCTCCCCCGCAGGCCACAAGGCCGGGACCAGCAGCGGCTCCCAGGCCGGTGAGGTGAAGCTGGCCCTTTAAATCCCGGGGTGGGCCGGCAGCGGGTCTTGGCCAATCCGAGAGCTGGAGCGGGGCGGGGACCAGGAGGGGGAGCAGGAGGATTACGGGGATCCGGGCGCGGGAGGACGTTGGCACGCAAGGGTTAGCGCGCGCACTTTCCTAGTCCTCTGCGTTCCAGCCCCTGGACCCTCGAGAGGGGTTTTCTGATCTCCAAGAACAAAGTTCCTAATGGCCACATTTCTAATCCTAGGGAGTGGAGATGGGAAAGGCTGCGGGGAAGGAGGAGCAGCCCCAGAGTCCCCTTCCCCACGCACGACTTCTCCACTTGGTGTGGCCCCGTTCCACAGATGACAAACCAAAGCGCGGCCTGACTTTCCCCATCCTTTAAAACACCTGACGGAATTTCCTACCCTCCCCACCCCCAGGAGCCGGCCTGGAGCGTTTATAGGTAATGACTGTCACCCAAGAGGACACACCAGGCGCCTGTGCTTCCCCTGAGGGCTATCCCTGGGCGCTTCGCTTATCAGGAACTGATTTGATAGTTTATCCTCCCCCCTCTCGACCCAGAACGAAGGTGACTCCGCTGGCTAGTGAGCTATCCTGCGAAGCTGAAGGCTAGCAGGGAGCGCTTCTACAGGAGACTTTTAAACCAGGCGCGGTGGCACATGCCTGCAATTTCAGCACCTAGCAAGGCAAGCAGGAGGATTCACAGCTTCCAGTGCTGTCTGAACAACTTACAAGACCCTAAAATTAAAAAAAAAAAAAAAAAAGCCCGGCGTGGTGTTGCATGGCTGTACCGTCCGCACTCAGTTGAGGCAAAAGGATCGTCACCAGAGTTCGAGGCCAGCCTGGACTTGCATAGTGCGACCCTGTCTCAAAATAAAATAAAATATAAAATGGGCTGAGGTTATACTGTGGTGGTAGAGTGCTTCAGGGTTCAATGCCCAGTATCCCAAAGGAGGTCACTTACAAAGAACTTACAGTGGCTTCAGCAAAGATCACGTAGAACTCTCTGTGCTGCACCACTAAGGGTTTGTGCAGCACCTGCTGTCTACCTACCCAACCCAGCAGTTTCTCAGCATTCTACCTTATTCCTAGGCTCATGAAGGGCCTTTCCCCCCAACTTTTTTTTAAAGGAGGGCTTCTTTTCCCAAAGGAGCAGGGCTGCTAGGGTGTTTAGCTCTGATGGGTGTTAAGAAGGAAGCCTAGGTCAAGCTGGATACCACCCTGACCCCAGGAGCTAAGGAAAAAGAGTTCTAATAGATTAAAGCTTACCTGTGTGGAGTTAAGGAAGTCATGTCCACTCTCCCAGGGCAGTAGGACAGTGCTCTGCCATTGATCTGCATTCCAGCCTAACTCCCTCCACACTTTCCCTCTCATGTGAAAAAGGCTTTAGTATTTAGGTTACAGCATGAGGTCTAGGAACAGTACATAGACTGACACTCCCATCCTACCCTTTTCTGTTGGTACTGGGGATTGAACCTACACTTTCAACCTTTTTTTATTTACTTATTTTGTTTGTTTTTCTCTTTTTTTGAGACAGAGTGTTGCTATGTAGTTAGGCTGACCTTGAACTCACAGCAATCTCCTGTCTCAGCCCCTTAGGTGCTGGGATTAGAGTCATGCACCAACACAGTCTTGCTGAATTGTTTAGTTGTTCAGGTTGGATTTAAATTTGTGAACCTCTTGCCTCAGCTTCCCAGAGTGCTGAGATTACATGTGTGTGCCACTATGTAGTATAAAAAGTACTTATAAAAACATATGGTTTGGCTGGGGAGATAGCTCAGCAGTCTAAGCACCTGCCTGGCAAGCACAAGACCCAAATTTGATCCCAAGTGCTATATACAATGTTGGCCCTACAATCCCAGGCCTGCTCTGCTGCCACTGAAACCAGGTATGTGGCACATGCCTGTAATCCCAGCATGGGGGGGTCCCTGAAACAGTAGAATCACTGAGTCTGAGCTGCTTACCCTGTACCAAATAAATACAAGATTAAATAAAAAGAACCCATGCAGGAGCCAGGGGTTCAATCCCAGGGCCTGCCATGCCAGCCCGGCCCCACCCCCATAGTGCACTGAATCGGCAATTGAGAGTGGGTAGGGTGGTGCACATGGGTAATCCCAGCTCTTGGGAGGCTGTAAACAGATGGATCACTACGAGTCTGATCTAGTAGTGAGATCATGAACACCCTGTAGACTCTTCCCCAAAATACAAAATAAATAAATAAATAAATAAATAAATACACCCGTGCTGGTGTCACACAAAGAGGCACACACCTGTAGTATGAGCACTCAGGACTGTGGGGCAGGGGAATCATTGTGAATTTGAGATCAACCTGGGTTACAAAGTGAGCTCAAGGTCAACCTGAACTACATAGTGAGATTCTGTCTCCAAAAGACAAAATCAAAAACAAAAACCCACATGCATGAGTAGGGCATGGTGGTGCACATCTGTAATCCCAGCACTTGTGAGGCAGAGTCAGGAGTTTCACAACTGAAGCCCAACCTGAGAAACTGAGCTGTTTAGCGAGATCCCTTATTTTATTTTATTTTTTGTTTTTTTTCTGAGATCCCTTTTAACTAGAAAAACCAGCCAGGTACCTTAGTGTCCCTCTAAACCCAGCACTTAGGAGGCTGTGATAGGAGGATCACTGGGATGCAAGGCGAGCCTAGGCTACATAGTGAGACTCTATCTCAAAACAACAACAAAAAATACATGCTTGAGGTCTTGGGTTCAGTTAAGCACACAAAGAAGGAAAGCTGTTCTTCACAAAAGAAACCAGTTCTAATCTGAGCATAATGGTACATGCCTGTAATCTTACCTATTTGAGAGGTAGAAGAATCACAAATTTAAGGCCAGCCTGGGCTACTTAGCAAGAGCCCATCTAAAAAAAAAATTAGAATGTCTGGGGGTGTAGCTCAGCACCCCCTGGGTTCAATCCCCAGCACCACAACAAATAAATAACAGGGAAAAAAATCAACATCAGAAAATGTTGCTCTGTGCCCATGGTGAATTAAGCCCTAAACAAGACTAATCTGTAATTTTGTCTGCTTACAATCTCATGAACATTGTTTAGACAGAAAGAAAAAAGACTAAACATCCTCCAAGCCCACCAAACCGGATGAGATGCTGTTCTGTTTTCTCCTGTCTGGAACCCAGGGCCTTACACAAGTGCTCTGTCAGTGAGCCACACCGCTAGCCCCAATCTAGCTGATATGTAACTTCACTATCTGTTACAGCTTTAATCCTCTCTAATCTACTTAGATGAAATTCATTGAGATACCTAATCGCAGACTTGCTCTTGCTTCCCATCCAGAGCAAATCCCTGCTTTCCCCTGCTTCCTTTGTGAGGAGGTAGGTTGGGAGTTTTGAGACAGGGTCTTGCTGTGCAGCCCAGATTGACCTCAGACTTGCAGTGATCCTCCCGTTTTAGCCCCCCAAATGCTGGGATTACAGCCATGTGCCGCTATGTCTGGTTTATACTTGCTTCCTTCAGCCTTCACCTGGACCATGCTCACTGGACTGTACCTGTAGTCCCAGCTACTCCAGAGGCTGAGGCTCTGTCTCAACACACACACATGCACGCACACACACACACACACACACACACACACACACACACACACACACAGCTAGGAATAAAACACACTGGGCTAGGAGTGAAAGTCAATAGAATTCTGGGAGGAATGAGTAACTGGGATTGAACCAAGGGCCTTTCCATTGAGCTATATTCCCAATTTTTAAAAAAATTTTTTGAGACAGAGTCTTGCTAAGTCACTACATTGCCTGGTTGCCTGGACTGGGCTCTATCTTGTGATTATACTGTCTCAGCCACCTGGGGTCCACATGCCTGATACCCACATGTGTGTCAGGTCCCTGGCACGTGTTCCCAGAGTGTAGGTGTGGATCAGAGCTCAGGATTGTGTCTGCATGCACACCTGCTGTGCAAGCATCCATTTGTCTATCTGTCCATCTCAGGGACAGTGGCTTTGAGTGGCATCCATCCTGAGGTTTAAGATGTCTCTCCTTTCCTTTCCTTTCCTTTTTGTAGTATTGGGGATTGAACCCAGGCTCTGCATATTAAACTACATCTCCAGCCCCATTTTTATTACTTATTTATTCATATTATATATTTTTTAAAAATAAGGGCCAGTGATATAGCTCAGTGGCACAGTGCCTACCTAGCAAGCATGAGATCATGAATTAAATTCCCAGTACCAAAAAAGAAAAAAAAAGTTAGGGTCTTACTACACAGTTCAAGCTGATCTTGAACTCAGTAAGTAGCCCAGGCTGGTCTCAAACTTCACAATGATCCTCCTGCTTCAGCCTCCTGAGTGCTGGGATTGCAGGCATGTGCTACCATGCCTGGTTTATTGTATTTTTCATTTTGAGACCAAGCCTCACTAAATCACTCAGTTTCCTGGGCTGGCCTTGAATTTGTAATCCTCCTGCCACAGCCTCCCAGGGTAGGTTTACACATGTGCACCACGTGCCAGGCCTTTTTTGCCTTTAAATTATAGTCTGGAGAGCCAGATGTGGTGGTGCATACCTGTAATCCCAGTACTTAGGAGGCTGAGGCAGGAGGATTGTTGTGAGTTCGAGGCCAGCCTGAACTGCATAGTGAGACCCCGCCTGAAAAAGACAAAAATGAATAAATAAATAAAATAAATTACAGTCTGGAGGTTAACATATGTGTTTCCCCAGGCCTTGAGCAAGAGCTGGCTGGCCACTCCAAACATCTAGTCACATACCCTGGTGCTGTTTTTAAATTTTTTAGTATAATTTTTCTTTTTTTTTGAAAAAGTCACTTGGCTCTTCATGGTCTGAATTAAAAGCCCTTCTTTGCTTGCCACTGGCAAACTCTGCCTTGGCTGTCTACCCTATGCTTCAGCCTTAGTTATTGTCTCTTCCACCTCCTGAGGTGGAGCTGCACTGTGTCCATGCTGTCCTTTCTCCTCTCTTCTCCTGGTTCACATCTATCAGCGTGTAGCTAAAATGTCACTGGCATAATCAAGTGTTCCCCAGGGTGCCCAAACCTTTGGTCACAGAATCAGGCCATGAAATGTGTCTGGGGACATTGCTCCTGATAGACTGAGAGGCTTGAGGGCTGGGGCAGGTAGGGCTTGTCTCTATGCCTCCAAGGCTGTATCCCACAGAATCAGGAATATGGATACATGAAGGGGGGTACAGAGATGTGGAGTGTGTAGGCGAGTGCATGGTGGGTGGCTGAGGAGGTGCATTGTGGGTGGGGAGAATTTAGGCAATGTGGCTGAAAGAAGAGCTTCTCTGGTGGGATTTCCAAGTCCTCAGGGACCTAGCTACTTGAAGGCAGCTGGGGGTGGGAGTGACGCCTCCCTCCCTAGCTCCAGTCTTCACGGTGAGCAGATGGCCCTTCTGGCACATTGGAGCTCATGTTCTGCTGCACCCTTCCTCTGAGGGATCTGTCTGTGCCCTGGTCAGTCTGTCAGTTTGGTGCTACTCCGAAGCTGCTTGTCTCTTGCCTCTTGGTTCCTTCTCCCCTTTTCTCCCTGACTTCCTCCCTCTTGGTTCCTCCATTTTTCCCCCTGGCTCTGTGGCTCTGTGGCTCTGTCTGTCTTTCCCATTCACTCTGTCTCTGTCTGTCTCGTATGGTGGCAGAACTCAGGACCAGCTTCGAGCATCAATCTGTAAAACAAAAGAGGGGGTTTTCTTCTGGACCCTTAGAGATGCTTTGTATGTGAGAAGGTTGAAGGGAGAGATCAGGAAAAAGATGAGACAGATGAGAACATTAGAACAGTCATCAACCTGCTTTTGCCCCCACCCACAGTGCACCTTCCCAGCCACCCACCATGCACTTGTCTACACACTCCACATCTCTGTACCCCCATTCATGCACCTGTATTCCTGATGTTGTGAGATCCAGCCTTGGAGGCAGAGAGACAAGCCCTACCTGCCCCTGCCCTCAAGCCTCTCAGTCTAGCAGGAGTGATGTCCCCAGACACATCTCATGGCCTGATTCTGTGACTAATGCTGTGGGCTCCCTGGCTCATATGTGCCAGCCTCCAGTGAAAATTTTCGTTTTTTTGATTCTCTCTACCACAAATATATCTGTCTAATGAGGGAGTCATTTTTTTTGAGAGTCTCCAATGTAGTTCAGGCTGGCCTTGAAGTCACTATGTAGCAGAGGTTGGTCTCAAACTCATGGTAATTCTCCTGCCTCAGTTTCCATAGTGGTAGGATTACAGTCACACAGCACCACCTCCTGCTTATTGGTATTTTAACATGAGTTACCTTTCCATCTATCATGGATGGTAGAATTGCTAGTGGCTAAGGCAGATGAAATATCTTTGTGGCCTACAACTCTAAATCTCCAGGACATGCTTCTAACCCTAGCTATTTTGGAGGCTGATCTCAAATTTGAGCCTAACCTGGGCAGCTTGGTGACTTTGTGAGATCTCCAAATAGCAAATAGAAAGAGTTAGAAATGTAGCTCAGTGTGAAGGTCCTGGATTCAATGCCTGGTACTTATCAAAGAATGAAACTGAAGAACTCCAAACAGTGGGCAGAAAAGGAATGGGTCTGCCAGTGGTTTTCCTGCCCACTCTCTAGTTTCTTTCTCTCCTTTTTTTTCTTTTCATTTATTTAGTTTTTGTGATGCTGGGCATGAAACCCAGGGCTGACACACACTATGTAAGCACTTTCCCACAGAGCTCTACTCTCATGCCCTCAGGTTTCAGGCAGGATTTGGGCTAGAGATCCTCTTACTTCAGCCTCTCTAAATGCTGGGGTTGAGCCGGGCGTGGTGGCGCATGCCTGTAATCCCAGCACTTGGGAGGCTGAGGCAGGAGGATTGTTGGTAGTTCAAGACCAGCTTGAGCTACAAAGTGAGCTTAAGGCCAGCTTGAACTGCATAGTGAGACCCTGTCTCAAAAAGACATTAAAAAATAAAAATAAAATAAATGCTGGGGTTATAGCCATGGTGACCTGCTTCCATTTCCATTTAATGACATATCTCATCTTGCTCACTACATGTGGTTGTGTTTGGTTTGGGTTTTGTTTTTGTAGTACTGGGGATTGAAGCCAGAAAGTACTAAGCCACATCCCTAGCCCTTTTTATTTTTTTATTTTTATTTTTATTTATTTATGTATTTTTTTTGTCTTTTTGAGACAGGGTCTCGCTATGCAGTTCAGGCTGGCCTTAAGCTCACGTTGTAGCTCAGGCTGGTCTCAAACTCACAACAATCCTACTGCCTCAGCCTCCCGAGTGCTGGGATTACAGGTATGCTCCACCACGCCCGGCTTATTTTTTAGTTTTTGAGACAAGGTCTCCCTAAATTGTTCCAGGTTCGCCTTATACTTCCAAGCTTCCCGCCTCAGTCTCCTGAGTAGCTGGGATCACAGGTGTGCACCTCTATACTTGGCTTGCTTTAATTCCTGTGGGGTTAGATTAGCTCAGCTGACCAGAGCACTGTGTCATGCTGAATACAAAGTTGGAATGGGTGTGTGACCCAAGCCAAGCCACACAAGCTATTGCTGGCACTGAAGGAACAAAATAGTTTCTCTGCGGCTTAGGGCTCCTCCCTGTTCACAAGCAGAGACAGGAGGTGCTGTGCTTATTCGGGGCCCAGACATTTCCCACGGTCAGGCAACTCCCTTCTACCCACACTGGCTAGACTTATATTTTTGCCATTTGTGACACACAGTTCCTGGAGAAGTCCTCTGCTTTCCTGCTCTCTCAACCCAGATGGGCGATCTTCCCACTCTGCACATTGGCCAAGGCATGTCAGTGGCACAGAGGAGTCTTGACTGGAAGGGACCCCTCAGGCCATGGAACGCATCTCCTGGGGATTAAGTGCAGGCTGTTGGCTCTGACTCATCCCCCTTCTTTATTTTGAGATGAAGTCTCATTAAGTTGCTAAATTGTTCAGGCTGGGCTCAAAATTGTGATCCTCCTGCTCAGCCTCCCCCAGTGCTGGGATTACAGGTGTGCACCACTGTTACTGCATCATGGTTTCCCTTCTTATCTGGTGAACTTCTCTGCAAGAGCTTGGCCTGGGCTGAAGGAGCTGTAGCTGCCAGCTGGGGACCATCTGCTCTTCCCCAAAGGGGGCTGCACAGGTCCTCAGTAATGTGCAGCTCAAAGTTCCCCTTGTACAGAGGAGGGATCCAAGGCCCTAAGAAGTGACTCCACCCTACACACCACACAGGTCCCTGCTGGGAATTCACTTCACCTTGCATTTCTTCCCATGGTCTTCTGGGTGCCAGGATCCCCAGGTTGGTAGCATGGGGATTCCAGAGAGAGTAAGCCAGGCACACCCTCCTGGCCAGGGTGTTCCCCTCATCCATCACCTAGAGAAAACTTCTTATGCATCTTCTCCAGAGGTGGCACAGCTGGGCTCTACTGGGCCAACATCTGAAAGGGGTCCTAAGCAGCCTTTCACAGATACTTGACATTAGCTAGCCATGGTGGCATATGTCTAATCCTAGTGCTCTGGAAGGCTGAGGCAGGAGGATCACAACTTTGAACCCATCCTGGGCAACTAAGTGATTTCACAAGACCCTGTCTCAAAATAAAAGATAGAAAAAAGGCTGGGCTGTAATTCTGTGTAAATGCCCAAATATCACAAAACAAACAAAAACAAAACAAACAAAAATCCCTCAAAAGACAAAAAAATGTACCACTAAACTGGATGTGGTTGTGCAAATTCATGAGGCTGAGGTAGAGGATTGCTTCAGCCCAGGAATTTAAGAGCAGCCTGCACAACATAGTGAAAAACCTGCCTCAACAGCAGTGATGAAAACAGATCTGCCATGGGAAGTTCCACAAAGCCCAGACCTGCTAACAGCTGCTGCATGTTGATAGGTATCTGCTGGGAAGAGTTTCAGGCCCGTTATCTTCTCTCTGTCACTGACAGCAGGAGCCATAATTATCCCCACTAAATGATAAGGAAGCTGAGGGACAGCAGAAGAAGCATCCTGAAAATAAGGTGCTTCCCACAGGTGTCCCTACACTGTGCCCCAGGATGGCAAGGGAGCATTTCAGTACTGCAGCTGGCCAGGATGGTGGTGCTGAGGGCAATTGTGTTTGGAGGTACACCATGGCTCCAGGAGCAAGGCAGAGCCCAGAACAGCCTGAGGTTAGTGCTGTACTAGTCCCTGAGAGTCACTTCAAGAAGAGCCTATCTTCTCTGCTTGGTGACCTCAGGTGTACAATGAGCTGGTTGATGCAGGACATCATGATCATACAACTGATAAAGCAAACACATGTTAAGGAATTTACATAGAGATGGCTCAGTGGCAAGCCACTTCCCTGGCAAGCAGAAGGGCCTGAGTTCAATCCCTGGTTCCACCAAAAAAAAAAAAAAAAAAAAAAAAAAGACTTTACTTGGAAATGGGTGTGGTGGTGTAAACCTATAATGTCAGGACTTGGGAGGCTGAGGCAGGGTTGGGTGTCTGAGGCCAGGCTGGGTTACATAACAAGACTCTGTCTCAAAAAAACCCAAAAAGCAAGTAAAGAATTTTATAGTTGGTGGTATGGTTCAGCTGGTAGACTGCATGCTTAACATTCACCAGGCCCTGGTTTTAATCTCCAGCACCAAACACACACAAGAGGTGAGGTAGAGTGGTGAGGAGATCAGCCACCCAACCTCGCTTCATCCAACAAGTCACTGACTTGTTCCAACAACCTGTTAAGACACTGGAGATTGCTGTGCCATTCTAGGCACCAAGGGACTCACTCACCTCTCCCAAGGATATCCGAAGGGCAGGCACAAACTGGTGATAAAGTAGCATCTGGATAGAAATCTTCAGAATGAAGAAGAAAATTTTATCATGGGAGCCAGAGGCATTGAGGGCTTAAATGGGATGGCTATGACAGATAGGACCAAGAAATATTAAATGGGGGAGGAGGCTGAAGTCATTTTACTAGTCCATTTGAGTTGAGCTTCACATTCTGCAACCAGCTAATGTAGTCATGGGGGGACATGCACTCAAGGGAGGTTTTAGTGGAAGAGACCATTTCCAGTTTACTTCTTCGAAGGCCCATTTGTGGTGTTTTGAGAACTGCAGGTTCCAGAGGGAGCAGAAGCCTCAGTTCAGGCACTTTGTTCTCTATTGTCAGTAGGCTCCATCCTTTAGAGATGGATTTTCCTTCATTTGATACAGGCTTTACTTCTTTTTGAGGTCATGGGGGCCTCGTTTCATTCTCCCCATATCATTTGGTGGCAGTGGAATGGGCAACTTCACATTTCTATAAAGTTCTACTGACATAGTTAATGGCAGAAAAACCGCCATGAAGAGAACTGTCGAGAATGAACTGCAAAGGGTAGACCTTGAAGAAAAGGGCCAGTTTTCCAGAACTGTTACCATAAGTGGCAAGGAGCAGCTGCTCTGCTTGGACAATAGGGAAGCTCAATGCATACATTTAACAGACATGGTAAACTACAACAAGCATCATTTGAAGATTAATAGGAGGGGCCAGGGAGATGGCTCAGTGGAGTAAGCGCTTCCCTGGCAAACTCAAGGGCCTCAGTTCAATCCCTGGTCCTGAAAAAAGAAAAGAAGATTAATAGGAATATTAGCTTTGGAGGCTTCAAATGCACTTGACTTTCAGTATAACAATACTTAAAGTATTTATAAACAGCTTATCAGAGCCCTTATTTGTCATAGACAATTTTTTTTTGAGATTTTTTTTTGTCTTTTTGAGACAGGGTCTCACTATGCAGTTCAGGCTGGCCTTAAGCTCACTTTGTAGCTCAGGCTGGTCTCGAACTCACAACAATCCTCCTGCCTCAGCCTCCCAAGTGCTGGGATTACAGACATGCGCCACCACACCCGGCTCTTTTGAGATTATTTTTGAGACAGAATCTCGCTATGTAGTCCAGGATGGCCTTGAATTCACAACAATCCTTTTGCCTCAGCCTCCTTGGTGCAAGTATTACAGGTGCGCACCACCATGCCTGGCCTGTCATAGATTTCTGAGTTTATTGTTGGGACTATACTTTAGGACTATTTAGTCATTTTCTGTGTTTTAAAAGTTTTATTGGCAAATTTTATTTTAGTTTTATTTTTTTCCATAATTTTATTTAAAAAAGCAATGAGACAGTTTCAAATCAAATTAGTAGGACAGTTTCAAAAATTAGGCAAATTTTACATATACATAATGATGACATTCATCATAAGGAACTTGTACCTGGACATACCTTCTTTTTTTTTTTTCCTGTTCTCCTTCCCTCCCTTCAGCCTCTCTTTTTCTCCCTTACAAAAGCCTTCATTTTTCCCTTCCATTCTTTTTTGTCACTTCTTTCCTTTCTCTTCCACCCTCTGTTCCTCATCTTATTTAAACATTTTATTCACATTTCCAAATACCTATTAGGACCATTATAGCCTTTAAAATCGTGGTTTTTTTTTTTTTTTTTTTGGTAACAAGTGTGGGAGGCTGAGGCAGGAAAATCACCATGAGTTCAAGGACAGCCTAGGTGCATAATGAGTTCAAGGCCAGGCTGAACTACATAGTGAGACCTTGTCTCAACAAAACAAAACAAAAAAATTATGGTAGGAAAGTTTTATTGCAGGTAGGAAAAGAAACAGGCTCTGCAGAGCAGATTTGAGCCAAATAAAAGTAGGGAAAGAGTGAACACAGCTGCCAGTTTTCACATTGTTGTAATCTCTGTAGGTACTTGGATTTTTTTTTTTTTTTTACAGAACCTGGGATTGAACTCAGGCCCTTGTGCTTGGCAGGGAGGTACTTTGATTTTTATTAGATGTAATTCAAGCTGAGTTTTGGCAACATCCCTGGACTAAGGCTAGCACACCCCTCTGGCTTTCTGCTTCATCTCTAGACTTCCTTTGCCTTTGAAGAGCTGGATGCTAAGGGGAGCTTTGAGCTTGAGCAGTACCTTTGGGAACTTTACAATAGGATGCCCTTCCTCCTGATGGACACAGAGGAGCCCAGGTTATGTTTTTCTTCTTTTCTTTTTTTGGCAGAACCAGGGATTGAACTCAGGCCCTTGCACTTGCCAGGGAAGCACTTATTCTACTGAGCCATCTCCTTGGCCCCCAGGTTATATTTCTGTCCCTGCTTTCCTTCTTTGGCTGGGCATCTCCTGTCACAGCATAGAAGGCACAACTGTGCATGTGACCTGCTGTTGCCAGGCACTGTGTAGTCAGTGTCGTGGACCCCTTGAAGACTCTAGAAGACAGTAGTGGCTTGGGGTTGAGATGAGGGCATAGGAAGATTTTTTTTTTTTTTGGTACTGACAATTATACTTAGGACTTGTGCTTTCCAGGCAGGCACTATGCTACTGAGTTACATCCCTGGCCCCAACACAGAAAAGTCCTGATCCTGTCCCGGAGGGCATTTAGTAGTGAAGCAGGCAGGCCTGGTGTGCCAAGGCTGGAAGAGGAGCTCCCACCATTCTCTCAAGGGTGCTGTCCATCTGCACCGGATTGGGGATTTAGGAGTAGCAGGCACCCTTACCCAAGCACACAGGTACCAAGATCCAAGGGTATGGGCACAGCTAAGCACACACACACATGTGCACACAGACCCCAAGGCTATGGTACGCCTCCAACATGGACACATGTGCTCAGGCCCCCAGACACACACAGGTCTAGCCCTGTGGGTACTCTTCCATGCGTGGGCATGGGCACCCATAGGCATATAATACTGGGGCTATAGGCACATCTGATCACTTCTATACACACCTGCCTCACCACACACGGGCTGGGTGTAGAAACACCTGAACTCATGAACAAACATGCACCTGTATAGTTATACATGTTTATGGGCACCTAGGGGTGCACATGCATGCAGACCCAAGCAGTGGCCCCTGACCTTATCTGTGTAGAAAACATAGGAGCGGGGTGAACTTCATCTCAACTACCTTTTTTATACATATTTTTCTTTTTTGGTAGTGCTGGCAATTGAAACAAGGGCATCAAATATGCTAGGTAAGTGTTTTATCACTGAGTTGCAACCCCAATCTTTAATTGAGATAGAGATTCATAAGTTGTCTAGGCTGGTCTTAAATTTGTGATCTTTCTGCCTCAGCCTCTGGAGTAGCTGGTATTGCAGGTGTGTACCATCACCCCCAGGTTGTCATGGCATTTTTTTATTCAGCACAATTTTTTTTAAAGTTACAGCTTCGAGTTAGTTTACATAACTACATTTCACCCTTTCAGCACAGTTCTGAGTTTTGAAAAAAAAATGTTGGGGAACCACCAGCACAGCAGCCAGAGGCATCTTGGCACAACCTGCCAGCTCACCATCTTCTGTGCTGAATGACTTCCATCTCTCACAGGAAGAGCCAAAGTCCTCTCCTTGATGCATGAAGGCCCCTACAGGTCCTCTCTGACTTTACCTCCTCCTACCAGATCTCTCCATTCTGCTCCAGCTTCATTGAGCTTGCTGTTCAATTGTCATGCATGCTTCTGTCTCAGGGCCTTTGCACAGGCTCCCCTTTGCCTGTATCCCTTTACAAATGACCCTTCTGTGATCATACTGACTGGGCAGAGGACACTCCTGAGACTAGGGAACACTTCTGAAGCTTCTGGCCTTGGGCGGAACCATTTCCAAGCACTTCAGATTGAAGGATATTTTTTTGGCCAGCTCAGGATGTCTTAAGGGCACAAACACTACAGATTGAAATGTTTATTCTTCTGGGATCAGACCGTCCCAGACTGGAATGTGGACATTTCTGTGGTCATCATTTACAATATTCACAATCGTGGTGCTACTAACTAGGCTGTAGAAACTCCTGCAGTGACAGATTAGGCCAGTGCTGCTGCTAAACTCACAAAACGGGCTCTCAGAGGCTCTTCTTGCATGGACACTGTTGAAGTTACTCTCTAATGGGGGTGGATTTGCTTGGGGTCACTTCATCTTGTGTGGACACCTCTGACATATATTCCTGGGTTGTGCAAATTCCTGAGGTCCAAAAGACTAGGGTGTGGACATTCCTATGGCCACACTGACTTGGAATGAATCAGTGTGCTGGGGACACTCACAGACTCATGCAAAGTTGGGTATGGATATTAATGGAGTCAGACAGGTGCAATTTTTGTCATAAGAGACTGAAGTGTAGATAGATACACCAATAAACACACTCAAATTTAAATACTGTCTCCAGAAGTAGAGTGGACACTGCTTGTCACAGCCTTGAGGGTATATACTCTTGGGGCCAGACCAGGATGGAGCCACTCCTTAGGTTATAACCAACTTAAGAAAATACCTGGGGTCTCAGACTACAGAGGGTAAAAGTCCTTGGGTCACAGCGAACACAGGTTTCTAAACATAGGACTAGCTCTTGCTGAATTTTAATTTCATGACTGCTATCAAGGCAGGCTTTCTGACATTTAGAGATTTTTTAATAGGGTCTTGCTATAGTTCAGGCTGGCTTTTTACTCATGTAGCTCAGGTGGCCTCAAAATTGTGGTGACCCTTTTACCTCAGTATCCTGAGTGTTAGATTTGGGCTAGGACTAGATTAGTGCTGAGAATATAGGTGTGTGCCACCACACCCAATGAAGGAATTTTTTTCTGTAGTACTAGAGATGGAAGCAGGGCCTTGCACATGCTAAACAACTGTTCCACCCCTGTCACATTCCTAGCATTACCATTCAATATTTTTTTTAAAGCACATATAATTAGGTATACTCATGCCTGCGAAGCGCCCGTGGACGACACACAGAGAGAGGACTCTAATGAAATTAGTTTTAATAAACAATCATTACCATATATTCAACAGAAGTAAACTCAGGATACAGTAATAAAGAGGATTTTTATTTTTCAATATTTGTGACATGATCTTCCTATTTTTGCTACAATTTTGTCTCAGCCCCCCCAAATGCTGGGATTACAGACATGCACCACCATGCCCAGATAAAGGGGCTTTTTTTTGGTGGAACCAGGGATTGAACTCAGGCCCTTGTGCTTGCCAGGCAAGCACTTATTCTATTGAGCCATCTCCCCAGCCCCTAAAGGGCTTTTTAATAGAACATCAAATTATAAGATCTACTATCACCCAAAGTGGTGAGGAATGTCAATATTTCAACATGCCTATAACATTCTTGTGACATAAAAAATGATTTGCCATAGTGGGAAAACTGCAAACTGCTTCTGATTTTTTTTGTCTTTTTGAAACAGGGTCTTAAGCTCACTTTGTAGCTCAGGCTGGGCTTGAACTCACAAGAATCCTCCTGCCTCAGCTTCCCAAGTGCTGGGATTACAGGCATCCGCTACCATGCCCGCTGTGCTTCTGATTTTTTTAACCAATATTTGTAATTGAGAGTAAAGCTAAATTTCAGATAGGTTAGTGGAAATAAAGGTAAAATATTTCCTTTGTCTTTTTTTTCCCTTGTCTTATTCTTGATATTTATTTATTTATTTTTGTTTTATTGAAGTACAAATATCAATGAGACAGTTTTAAGATACCTTGACAAGATGGATTTGATAAATACATTGCAAACTGTTTTCATGTTTTGGTATCATAGAAGGTGCATATATTATACTTACAGACATTATTATAGCATATGACTCTTATCAGGAAAGAAAGCGAATGTAGCTGTTTGCGTATCTTATTTTTTATACCTGAATTACATCAAAGATTCAATAATTAATACTTTCTACCTTGTTATTTTCCTAGTGGTTGTCCATAGTACTAGAAGCTGACATAATATCCTGTCCAACCACCATTAGTGCAAATCTTGCCTCTCATAGGATTATGTAGAAGCACGGCGTTATCTATCCCCACTGTACAGTCCATACACACACATCATGATTCTTCCTTTCTATACCCCTTCCTTTGTCTACAGCTGTCAGAGATGGGCACTCCATTGTCATTCAACTAACTCAGGTGCTTGAACTCGAATTGCTAGACAATTCAACATAGTCTAGCAGTCCACTACAATAGTGAGTTATCTGAAGAAGTTGTCAACCATAGCTTTTTTGCCTTTTTGAGACAGGGTCTCACTATGCAGTTCAGGCTGGCCTTAAGCTCACTTTGTACCTCAGGCTGGTCTCGAACTCACAACAATCCTCCTGCCTCAGCCTCCGATGTGCTGGGATTATAGGTCTGCGCCACCATGCCTGGCTAAGGTAAAATATTTCCTTCCTTCAAATTTATGGTTACCCCTGACATAGGATATCTAAAAGGTTTTACAAGAGGCAAGTCCTCGCAAAGCTCAAGAAATTCTCACCACAGTACAACAGAGCTCTTTCTTTCCTTGTTCTCCTCATGGAGTATTATAGTTTAGATCTAAAATGGCCCTCAAAAGCTTCATGTGTTTGGTAGGTGATGAATTATGGGGGGAGGCTCTACAGCTGACTTGCTATTAGGAGATGAGGCCTGGTCAGAAGAGGCAGGTCCCTGGGAGAGTGACCCAAAGAATGGATCTCCCTTTCCAGCTGCCACAATATATGCAGCCTCTTTTTGAAATAGGCCCTTCCACCATGCAGTTTCTGCCCCGAAGCCAGACTAGACAAACCTCTAAAAACAGGTCAGTCAAAAATAAATCTCTCCTCAATCTGCTGGTGTCAGGCATTGAATCCCAGGAACAAGAAAGTGACTAAGACAGATTTTGATAAAATGGGTGGGGTCACTGCTGTGGCCACACAGTTTAGGAGATGTCAGTTAGAAAAGTAAGCCAAGCTAGATGAGAGATTGTGCTGAGAGTTTAGAAGACGGCAGATGCCATTAAGGCCAGCTAAGGGGTATCAGTTGGGAGTAAGGACTCTACTGGCAATTGGTCTCCAGGCTATCAGTATTATATGTTGGCAAAATTTCTGTCTACACTGTGTTCATATTCTGAGATTTAGCAGGAAATTGAGATTAAAGATACTGGATTACTAAATTAGAGGGAGAAAATTTCAAGGCAGACAAATGGTAAGGCTGAGGCATGGGTATGGTTGTCAGCCTTTACCCAGATGTATAATGAGAATCAAGAGCAAAAGAACAGCTGAATGGTTTTCAAAGTTTTGAGTTTTTACCAAAAAACGAAGCTCCTATAAAGTTGAGGCCATAAAGTTTTGGCCAAGGAAAGCTTAGTTGCTAAAAAGACTAGCATTATAAAGAAGCCAAAGACTTTACATTAGGACAATAAGAAAAATGCCTTGAGGGCAACTCAGAAATCTGCAAAACCCCACCCCTCTGAGCCAAAAGTGTATTGGAGAACCTCAGAGCACCATGCTGGAGAAGGGCTACCTAGGAAATTGGTTCCTTAGGATTTGGTTCACAGTGCTCAGCCATCGAGGAACTGGGGGCCATTGCAGTGATGATATAAAAGGGCCCAGTTACCCCTTGAGCTGGCGGCAGACCTTGGCATCATCCCTGTGGTGCTGGTTTTACAGGCATATAGAACTCAAGACTTACAGGTCCAGGAAGCTTCCACTCAGATTTCAGAAGACCTGGGAGATCAGTGCATGAAGCTGTGAGTGAAGCTAGAGGTGCAATGGAGACTCCAGGAAGTTAGATACCAGGAAAAGGGAACATCATGAGCAAAGCCATCCCAAAGGAGAAGTCATTAGGGTTTCAAATGGCAAAGCCACAAGGGTGGGGCTGCCAAAACAATTTGGAGTTTCCATCTTGTTACAACCTAGCTCAAGTATTAGACATGGAGCTACAGCATTTAATGCTGGGTTTCAGTCTTGTATTGGTCCCATTCCTTTTTCTCTCCCTATTCCTCCCTTTTGGAATGGGAATGTTCAAATGTTAACATTCTTTTGACTTTTACAGGCTCACAGCTAAGAATCTGCTTCAAGTCTGAGAGACAGCTTTGGACTTGAACTTTCAATAATGCTGGAACTGTTAAAAAATGTAACCACCCATGCTATTCCCATGGCTTTCTTCCTTGCCAGTCAACCACAGACTAAAGAATGTGAGCCAAAGTGAACCTCCTTTAAGTTGTAGGCGTTGGGCATGTGTCTCAAATGGCTGTTGCAGAATCCCCTTCCTGGTTTGTCTTCAGGCTTTGTGGAAGATATCTGAGGACAAGTTCAACTTAAGTTCTGCTTTTCTTGATAGTCAGCAGCTTTTCAGTTGTTAGCTTGCCAGTAAACTGAAAGTCAAAGAAAAAGAAAAATTTAAACAAAATTGCATGTTCTCAGGCGGTAGGGATAGTTGTCTGCCCTGAAGCCAGAAAACTAGACAGACCTCTGAAAACAGGTCAGCCAAAAATAAATCTCAATCTGTTGGACACTGAAGTTACTCTCTAATGGGGGTGGATTTGCCTATGGTCACTCTCCTTGTGTGAACACCTCAGATACAGATTCCTGGATTGTGCAAATTCCTGAGGTCCTCAGCTCTGGCTCTCACTGTACGAGTGGTCCAGCAGAGGCTTGGTCAGGTCAGCAACGAAGCCCTCAGGAGGGTCATAACCCTGACAGACAGCAAAGGCCTCTGTTGGGGGATGTGAGTTGATGGGTGACGGATTGCCGCCTCTCTCTTGTGCAGGCCGCATTCCCAGGTGTCCCCTTGCCTGATCATGATTTAATGGAGTACTACAAAGAATGTTTCCCAGTATTCTATTGTTTGCTCTTTTTATGCACTGCTGCGGATGCAACCCCAGCTCAGTAGCTGAGTGCTTGCCTATCAAATGCAAGGCCCTATGGTTAATATTAGCATACCCCCCAAAAAAAATCCACTTTCTTTTTTCTTTTCCATTTTTTAATGTATTTTTGGTAAAGGGTGTCACTATGCAGCTCAGACTTGTAGTGATCCTCCCGTTTTCAGCCTCCCCAGCGCTGGGATTTCAGGTGTGCACCACCATGCATGCACACCTTCAAGGCTCAGAATGGCCAGTATAACATGCGGGACCAAGTATCAAGCCCCTGGTCCCTGTGCTTGCCAAAGCAGGTGCTTAGTCCACTGACTAAGCTATCTTGCCAGCTCTCCCACTTTCTCTCTCTCTCTTTTTGTAGTACCAGGGATTGAACTCAGGCCCTTGTGCTTGCCAGGCAAGTGCTTATTCTACTGAGCTATGTCCCTGGCCCCCACTTTCTCTTATAACGATTGTTCACTAAGCTTGAACATTTTTTATTTCTCCCTTTTATTGTATTCAGTAATACAGAAATTGCATAAAACATAGAGGGAGTCAATTCATTAACTGTAAGTTGTTATTTTATATAAGTGTAGGATGTTCACTCTCCTTGCTGTGTGGTTCTTCACTATGAATAGACCATGACTTAATGGGGTACTACAAAGGGTGCTTCCCAGTATTCTATTACTTCCTCTTTCTGTGCACTGCTGGGGATGCAACCCAGGGCCTCATATATGCTAGGCACACAGCCTACTACTAATTAATATCTGCCATTTTTGTAGTACTCATTTCTTAGGAATGGAATTGATAGCTTCAGTAGGTTGGGCTACATAGTGAGTTCAAAGTCAGACTACAAAAAAAAATCTGGCCTACATAGTGAGACCCTGTGTTAAACACACACACACACACACACACACACAGAAAAAAAAAACAACTTTCCATAGCTGTGGTACTATTTTATGCTCTCTGCAGCATGGACCAAGTTTGCAACTATTATCCACCCTTTCAAATGTTTAGTGTTGTCTGTATTTTTAACTGGGCTGTAACTTTTATTGTCTTTCTGAGACAGAGTTTCACTATGCAGTGCAGGCTGGCCCTGAACACCTGCTTCAGCCTCTAGTAGGCATGTGCCACCATGCCTGGCTTAGGCTGGAACTTGTGATCCTCCTGCTTCAGCCTCCCAAGTGCTGGGATTACAGGAATGTGCCACTGTACTCAGATGTAGTCTCATTTTTTTAAAAAAGGCTCCTTTTAAGAGGAGGCTTACTGGAAATAACCTGACGGGGCATTGTCAAAAAAACAGATATACACCATCACCTGGGGCTTACCAAATATTGCTATGGGTCAATTGCACCATTCATGACTGTCTCACCCTCCATACTCTTCTGTGTCCTCTCTACTGTGTCAAGTTTCTGTTTAAACATTACCCAGGGAGACCCTTCCATGACAGACGTTTTGAAATTGCTGTCAGCTATACCTATGTAGAACTCCTAATTGTCTCCATTCTGTTTTATCTTCTCTATTTTTTTTTTTTTTTTGTCTTTTTTGAGACAGGGTCTCACTATGCAGTTCAGGCTGGCCTTAAGCTCACTTTATAGCTCAGGCTGGTCTCGAACTCACAACAATCCTCCTGCCTCAGCCTCCCAAGTGCTGGGATTACAGGCCTGCACCACCACGCCCGGCTATCTTCTCTATTTTTCAGATTACACATAACTTTTACATGCTACTTACATAGATATGACATGATATGGGACCACTGGTGTATATGCAGTCTGCTACAGACCAAAATGTCATTACCATCAGAAAAATGTCATTACATAGTATGTGACTATTGCCAAGATACATAAATGTGAAATAAAAGCCATGTAAAGTGTGTATATATCCAGACTCCTTTTTCCTCTGTAGTAGTTGGGATTCAATCCAGGGGCTCATACATACTAAGCAAGCACTCTATGCACTAAACTACAATGCCAGTCCCTGTACTACCTCCAGAAAGAATCTTGCTAAATTGGCTAGGTTGGACTCCAACTAGCAATTGTCCTGCCTCAGCATCCCGAGTAGCTAGATTATAGGCACTACAACACTGTGCCTGCTTATAGGGTTTTATTTATTATTACTCTTTTCCAAATTTAATAGCTCTATAAGGACTGAACTATTTGTCTTTCCCACCCTACCTTGAATTATAGAATAATGCCTGGCATACAGTAATTCCTCAACAAATACATACTGAATGCCTCAAAATGGAATATGTAAAGGTTCCAAGCAGTTCCTAACAGACTAGCAACAATGTTTAGTAAGTATCTGTTGATAAAATCTTATCAGTTGATGCAACATTTCAAAGGTGAAACCAAGCCAGATATGATGGTACAAGCCTGTAGTCCCAGCTATTTTGGAGTCTGAGGCAGGAAAAACTGCTTGAACCCAGCAGTTTCAGATGAACCTGGGCAAAGTAACAAGGCCCATCTCAAAAAGGAAAAGTTAAATTTTATGAAGATTTTTCTTATAGATGCCCTTCACTCAAACCTTTACATATAAAAGTAAACTTACCTTAATGTGTTAAAGTGTACAGTTCATTTTGTTGTCCTTTATCTAGCCAAGGAAAAAAAAGGGTTTCAGATACATGGCTAAATCTTTCTTTCCATTCATCATGCTGAAGTCAACCCATTGATTTTTATAGCTATTGGTAAGCATGAAAAAGGGACCATGAGATTCAGGGCAGAGACACACTAGGAAGGGGTCAGTGTGGGCTCAGAGGCATTTTTCAGACCTCAGGGGCCAGCATGGTGTGGCGTTGCGTGGCAGCCAGGGGTTGAGACAGTGCATCCACACTGCTGATGGGGCAGTCCTGGGGTTGGGTCTCCTTGGCCAACTGCCCCTTCTTCTTCAGTGTGCAGGCCTCTTGGTATGGAGGTGAGATGGGGGGCTGTGTGGGTGGAGTATACTTGTACTCGGAGCCATCCTCTAACTGCAGACACAAGAGGCAGGAGACTATGAGGCCCTGAGAACTAGGAGAATGTCCCCTCCCACTGGCAGGGTACTCACGTTCAGTGGGTAACTGCGGTCTGAATCATAGGCGCTCAGGTCCCCACAGGTCACAAAAGGCACAATAATGCGGGTGGGACCATCCAGCTGGTTGAAATCTAAGTCTTAGGAGAAGGCAGGGAAAAGACTGAGGCCAGGACCAGTCACTACTCAGGCCACAGTATGGGTGCCTGGTCCTCTTAACATAGCCACCTGCCACCCTCCCCTTCAGTTCAGGTCACTATTAGACACCCTTGCTCTGAATCTTTCCAGACACTCATGCCCACTTTACATTCTATTATACACTGCCTGAACCTCATATTACTGTGGCAAGTCTGACATGGATGACCTTTCTAGTTTGGGGCATATAGTACAGTCCAATTGAGGATCTTCACAACACAGAATTCCTTTAGTCAAGTGGAGACTTCCCTGAGGTGGGGATGAGGATGCCTCAAGATGTCCAGTTCAAAAGATGGGAGACAGCATTCCAGGGATGGTCCCTAGCTCTGGCTCTCACCGTACGAGTGGTCCAGCAGAGGCTTGGTCAGGTCAGCAACGAAGCCCTCAGGAGGGTCATAACCCCGACAGACAGCAAAGGCCTCTGTGGGGGGATGTGAGTTGAGGGGTGACAGACTGCCACCTCCATCTTGTGCAGGTTGCATTCCCGAGTGTCTCCTTGCCTTCCCAGCCTCCACCCCACTGACCGATGCTGGAATTTCTGCTGCTCCTGGGCTTAGCACAAAGCACGCTGGAGAAGAAGACTCGCAACTGGCTATAGAGCAGCGTCACATCCCGGCCTCGGAATATCTGTGGGGTGCAGAGGCTGAGATGGAGCAACAAGATGGCCCTCAGGAAACTCTCCATACCATGTTCCCTAACACTTACCTTGGCCACAAAGCAGCCCCCTGGCTTCAAGACATGGGTAGCAATGTTCAGAGCCTGTGGGCAGGACAGACGACTGAGGCCACTTCAGGAGAGACAGGCAGGAGGGGGCCAAAGGAGGGCAGGGGCAGCCAGGGTTACTCACAGCTAGCAGGAGCTGGGCCTGCATGTACTCATCAATATCATGGAGGCCCGTGACTGTGGTGAGAGGAATAGCATTAGAAACCTCAGTGGGTTCTAAGCATCTTCTTGTTCCAGAGATGAGATGGCTACAACAACATTCTTATTAAGGTTCTGGGTGCACATTAGCACCTGCCAACTGGACACATTTAGAGCTCTCAACCCTTAGGATATAAGTTAATGTAAATTCTAAAATAACTTCAAGCAATGACAGATGGTCCCTCTGAGTTTAGTTCAATAACCCTATAGCTCCATCAAGTCCAAGTCCAAACTTGTGAACTCCTTGTTTAAACCTGCTCCTTCTCCATCTCACCTGGTTTTCTAGGTATTCTGGCCCAAACTTCAATTCCCTTTGACACCCTTCTCCCACCATCTTCCAATACCCATGCTCTACATAGCAGCAAATTCCATACCCAAGTTCCAGATATTAGCAAATCATGGCAGCTCTATTTCAAACGATGCCCTCTATCAGTCCTCCCCCTTTCCAGCATTCCTCTCACCCCATCTTCCTGACTCAGCCTTCAGAGTAGCTGTAAAAAAAGGGGGGGGCTGGGGAGATGGCTCAATAGAATGAACGCTTCCCTGGTAAGCTCAAGGGTATGAGCTCAATCCCCGGTTCTGCAAAACAAAAAACAAAAAAACCCCAAAAAAACAAGAGTAGCTGGGATTATAGGCATGTACCACACTCAGCCTTATCATTTTTCAATATGTCACTTTTTTTTTGGTGGGGGGAGTTTGACAGGGTCTTACTAGGTAGCTCAGGCTGGCCTCAAATTCAGTGAACCTTCTGCCTCAGTCTTCTGAGTGCTGGGATTTTAAGTATCTGCCACCATGTCTGGCTCAACTATTTCTTTTTCCATTGGCTCCTAATGGAACATCAGCTTTATGAGGCTACTTCTTTTTTTTTTTTTTTGTATTTTAGGGAAGGGTTTACAAGGTGTTCAGGGTCTCACTACTAGATTGGACTCGTAGTGATCTGCCTGTTTACAGCCTCCCAAGAGCTGGGATTACAGGCGCGTGCTATCACGCCAAGTGTCAATTACCATCTCAGCGCCCACCCCCCAGGGAGCGGGGCTGGCACAGCAGACATAGGGATCCCCAGCCTCTGCGGCTGCACCTGCCTGCAGGTGCTTTAATCAGTTCAGCTATCTGGCCGGCCCAAGGGCAATTCTATTCACCAATGTTTTCCCAGCAGGTGCTCAGCAAAATTATTTTTCTAGTACTGATGATTAAACTCTGGGTCTCTGCACTGAACTAATTTTTTTCCAGAACTGGGGATTAAACTCAGGCCCTTGTGCTCGCCAGGCACGTGCTTATTCTACTGAGCAATCTCCCTGGCCCCCTAATTTTTATTTTTTGTATTTTAGGATAGGGTCTACAATGTCTCACTACATAGATCAGACTCATTTGATGCACACCAGGCATCAAACTCTGGTCTCTGCATCTATCTAAGCAGGTGTTTTAATCCACTGAGTTATCTGGCTGGCCCTTTTATTGTTAATTTTAAATTATTTGTTCATTTATTTACTTGGTACAAGGTAAGGTCTTGATACACAGCTTGGACTCATAGTGAGCCTCTTGTCTCAGCCTTCCCAGTGCTGAGACTTCAGGCATGTGCTACCATGCCTGGTTTGGGGGATAGCACAACACACCCAGGGTTCCCTTAGGGTCAGCTCCACTTATGGTACTAGGGATTGAACCTGGGTCCTTGTGCTTGCCAGGCAGGTGTATAGACTACAGAGCTTTCTCCCTAGCCTATTTTTTATTATGAGCCAGGATCTTGGTAAGCTGCCCAGGAAGGACTTGAACTTGAATGCTCCTGCCTCATCCTCTCAGAATCCTGGAAAAAATGTGTTACAAATAAAGGACTAAAAAGTATAAACAACAACAACAAAGGGCTGGACAAATAGCTCAGCAGATTAAAGAGCCTGCAAGCAGGCACAGGGGCCAGGGATTTGATCCCTGGGCTGCTGTGTTGGACTCCCCCTGGGGTACACTGAGATGGCAATTGAGACTGGGCATGGTGGTGCATGCCTGTAATCCCAGCTCTTGGGAGGCTGTAAACAGGTGCAACACTATGAGTCTGATCTAGTAGTGAGACCCTGAACACCCTGTAGACCCTTCCCTGAAATACAAAAGAAAAAAAAAGAATAAAAAGTATAAACAATAAAAAGAGGGACCAGAAATAGTTCAGTAGAATAAGCGCTTGCCTGGCAAGGGCTGAGTACTGAGTTCAATCCCCAGTACCACACAAAAACAAGTTAAAAAAGAAATTGGATAGGTGCAGAAGGATGAGAAAAGGGAAGGGTAGATAAAAAGAACAAAATTGAAAGGGAAGGCTGGGAGCGTAGCTCAAATGTAGAACCCTAACCTGCTGTGTGAGGATGTAGGCTGATCCCCCACATCAGAAAAAATAAAAAACCTAACAAGGGGTATGGATGGGGGAGAAGGCAAAGAGAGAAAGGCAGTTGAGTAAGTTAGGTATGTGTGTGTGCGGGGAGCTGAGATCAGAGAAAAGACAGAAAGCCGGCAAAGGTGGGAGACAGAGGACATACATGTCACTTCCCCCTGCTCATTTCATTTACCATCTGGAGCCCCGTCACACACCACTAGATCTGCATGGCAGCCCTCAAAGTGCTGGATGATTTCCTTGGCAGTAGAAAGCTATAGAGAGATGAGAGAGAGAGAGAGAGACAGAGAGAGGATAAGTGACCCAGCATGGCTCTTTGGTACCTGCAAGTCCAACTGGCCCTGGAGCCCCCAGATGAGTCAAATTCTCAGGCTACATTAGTCTAATAGTGGGTTTCATCTCTGGGGCTTGTTTCCTCACTTTTGATGGGCTCTCTGTGAGGATAACCTATTGGGTGTTTCTGTGTTCCTAGTCTTTTTTTAGTGCGTGGGTGTTGATATAGGCTTTTAATATGTAGCTGAAGTTGGGCCAGAACTCAGTGATCCTCCTTTTTTGGCCTCCTGAGTGCTAGAATTATAGGTGTGTGCCATCATGGCCAGATACTTCAGTCTCTAAGTCTGTTTGCCACATTAGGATAGAATCCAGGGCATCTTGCAGGCCAAGCATGGGCTCTACCACTGAGCTGCACCCAACTTCTGTTTCTACTGTTAAACACTCTCTTCTGCTTTACCCATCACCCAACCCAGCAACCCCAGTCACACACACCCTCACCTGGGTGATGTCTCCCTGGATCTGTATCACACCTGGTAGGGGAGCCATAGCCTGCAAATCCACAGCTACCACATGGCCAGGCCCCTGACCCCTGTGGAAAATGTGGCCCACATCAGCCCAGTTTTCACTCATGGCCCCTCCATCACCCAGGCCACCTGTCCCAGCCCTCACCCACTTACCCAATCTTCTGACTCAGCACCTGGCTCCAGCTGCCTGGGGCTGCACACAGATCGACTGCCCGACTCACACCTGAGCACACACAGCAAAAGGGTACTGGTTAGTTGTACCTACTTCAGCTCCTCATCCCTCTCCACTGGGGAGCACCCATGCTTATCCACTACCAGTTGCCGGTTACTCTTGGGGATTCAGCCATCTTCTCACTCATCTCCCTGCCCCAGAGACCCTCCAAGTCAGCCTGTCCACCACAGGGAGTTCTGGCGACCAAGCCCACTTGTCTATCCCATGTCCACCCCAACTTCTGGGTGTCTGGCCTGCCTTAGGACCTTGGAAAAGGTGGAATTCCTCATCGAGCTGTAGCAGCTTGAAGGCACTGCGGGCTCGCCAGCCATTCTCCTTGGCCAACCGGTAGTAGACATCCCGCTTGTCCTTTGACGTCCGTCCCATCTCACACTGCTTGCTCACTTGCTGACAGCAGATGCCAGCTAGATCAGTAACAAGGTGAATGGGCCACCTATTATCTGTGCAGGGCACAGAGAAACATGTACACCCAAAACAATGCTCATATTGCCAACATAGCAGCTCACTCAAAACATGAGAAGACTAGAGCCCACAGCCCAGGTGCTCAATCACGTTCCTCTCAGATCTCACAAACTCAATGCTTACCTGACAGATGAATGAGTACTGACCCTATCTACCCATCACTGTCACTGACATTCCACTTTGTAACCTGTAACTCTCAACCCTCCACCTGCCTCATCCCCT